>CAIGQV010018344.1:640900-664449 GCA_903798115.1 Danio jaintianensis | reverse complement strand
ATGTATGTATATATATATATATATATATATATATATATATATATATATATATATATATATATGGGGAGGGGGGATTATCTCATCTTCCTTCTTTTTTGTCCTCAGCTGATCACATGCCTGATTAAAGTGTGACAAACGTGCAAAAAAAAAGAAATCAGTAAGGGGCAAACACTTTTTCACACCACTGTATAACAGGAAATATATTCTTACCGTGAAATAAAACTACTCATACAGCGAAATAGATTTTTTGTCATATCGCCCAGCCCTGCTATATATATACAAGGATATAACTATGCTTTTAGAAAAGTAACAGCATTTTTGACCCATGTTGACTATCCTTATTTTCAAGGGATTATAAAAATACGTATAATTTTAGATGAATTAATTTGGATGGAATTTATTTATTTTATATCTTTTGATTGCATCACATTGCACATTGTCCAATCAAACCCTCTCTAGACGATCTGAAGTGCCCCTACAATAAAAAATAGACTCAAATTGCAGCTGAAATTGGTCACTTTTCCCACAATTAAAGCTTATTTTCAGTTGCCATAATTTCTGTTGAAACTTGTGTCTGCCAATATTAGAATTTTGGACTATAGGACTAGTTAAATCACAATAGGCATTCATTTTAGAGAATGACCCTAAATGTCATAACCTACTTATAAAAATCTTATTTAACGGTTATGTCTAGTGTTACCTTTAATAAAAGCATTTTGCTGGTTGTCTGTCAACTCTACAGTTTACCAGAGGCCTTTGTTTCCATGACGACTATAGTCCTATTGGATTTTTCTTCACGTCTACAGTTGAACATCTCATCAAACAGAGAGGGTGTTTTTGTAGATGGGCTTCAGTTCGGCATGCACAAAGGGTTAAACAGTCTTTGTTTGAAAGCTGAAAGAGCGAGAGAGCCGCAAAAGGGGATGTTCATTGTGTCAAGGAAATTCAGCATCTGTAATTCGACCATCTCATTATACACACTAGGAGGAAACCTGAGGTCAGGTAATGAGATTGTTGCTAGGTGACACTGTTAAACACACGGAGCGGAGATTGTAAAAACAGCTTGAGTTGTGGCTCTTTTTGCTTTGAAGAAGCAGAGAAATAAAGCTTCAAGATCTCTGAAAAGCAGCTTTGTGTTGATTGAATTAGTGCAAAAATCTATGGAAGGACAATGGATGTGATGCTGCTTTCAAATCCCACTTAGAAGTTACTTTATGTAATATTGCAGCATTTATTCTAAACTGCATAAAAATCTAAACAGATCATGCTATTAAATTCACAAGATCTCGTATTATTTTCTTAAAGGGGACCTATTACGCAAAAACACTTTTATAATGGGTTTAAACATATTTGTGTGGCAGCAGTGTGTGAATATAGCCAGCCTATAATGGTAAAAATGTATTAATAAAATTTTTTATAATCACACTTGATAAAGTTTGCAGAAACACTTTGATTGACATTCTCCCTTTGTACGTGTCATCAGAGAGGGAAAGCCCCGCCCACTAGTAACATAAACAGCCCTGAGTGAGAAGCAGCCGTCCGCCATTAGAGTTTTTGTACCTGCTGAAGATAATGTCAGCGACTAAGAGGATTATAATTGTGGAGTTTTAGGATGCAAAAATGAATGTTAGGATTTTAAAAAATGCATGCGCACAGCTGAGTAGGATAAAGTTTTTTTTTTTTTTGCATAAACTACAATGGAAACACATTTAGAATCAGAATCAGCCAAGTCTGCGCAACCACACAAGGAATATTTTTTGTGATTTTTCAGGAGCTCAGGGTGCATACAAACATGCATATTGACACAAGAAGACAGAATAACATTTAAATAAGTGGAAAATAAAGTAAACAATAAAAAATATGAAGTTTTATATATTAGGGCAGGGGTGGGTAAACTCGGTCCTGGAGGGCCGGTGTCCTGCACAGTTTAGCTCCAACTCTAAATTAACACACCTGAACATGCTAATCAGTGTCTTCAAGATCACTAGAAATCTATAAGCAGGTGTGTTTGATTAGAGTTGGAGCTAAACTGTGCAGGACACCGGCCCTCCATGACCGAGTTTGCCCACCCCTGTATTAGTGGTTGCACTGACTGGTCGACTTCAATGCTCTGTCGTGACGCTTTTTGATGGACGTCGAGTAGTCGCTGTGCACAGATCACCTGGTTTGACCTGAACTACGGTTCACTGAATGAAACTTCCCTCGGATTATTTAAAGTCATTTTTAAAATGTTATTTTTCTTATGTCAGCTTCAAAGATTCTCGTGAACTTTGAGTAAACTTAAAATCGTAAAACATGGCAGTTAGGTCACTCCATGCAAATACCCTAGAGCAGATGCTAGCCAATCACGTTTACCCAACCCTGGAAAAGTAATGTGATTGGCTGTTGTCCTCTGCGAAGCATGGACGCGGACATATTTTGTGAATGAACCGTGAAGCTCGCAGAAACCGTGAAGTGTGCAGCCACCCCACCGGAGGTTGAAACTTCATAGCGTGTGTAAACATCATCCCTGGTGAACGCGGGGAAGATGTGCAGTGAGGAGACGTATGATAACCAAGATGAGCCAGTAACTGTGAAAAATGCCTGACTTGAGCAGGATTTTGAGCAGCTTTCTAGCGCGCACAATCATAGCGGTAAAATATGCGTCTGAGCAAGTCTCTGACAGCGTAATAAGGCTTAACATTATAGGCTTTGTCTTTCGTGTGTTATGTGGTTATGAATAACTTCACATAAATCTGTGTGCTGACGACATATGCATTACTTCTGCACTAAAATATCTGTTGTTGTCACATTGTTACTAGAGCGTGCAGTGATCAATGTGTTGACTGCATTTATTTAGCGGTAAAATTAGCCCGGGTGCTAATGTTGCATTATTAACGAAATGAGAGTGTTGACAGTGCATATGTTTTGCACTAAAATTAGTCATTGGTAATGTTGCATTGTTTTTGCAACGTGTTATGAGCTGTCAAACAGCAGGTGTATATATTTTCTGCAAATAAATCGCAAATTGTGGGATGTTGCAAAACATTAGCATCTTGTGTTTTATTGATGAGGTCACCAGCGACTAGTCGACTCGACTTTGATAACATAAAAGTCGACTTCCAAAAATCTAAAGTCGTTCAACCCCTTATATATATATATATATATATATATATGGTTTATGTGTGACTTTTTTTTTTAACTGTACAAATAAGAAATAAAAATATTTATATAAAAGTATTTACAATTAAGTGTCTTTATTGGTTACAAAAACCATAAACAGCATGTGTCCTGTATGTTTATGACCATAAAAAAGCAGGTACCAACTGATGTGCTAACTATTTAAGCTCGATATCGCCTGATTTTATTTCAAAAAAAAAATTTTCATTTTATTTTCAGTTTTTTCACAGAAAACTAAAGTGAATAAAGTTCAGCATGCGCATCAAAAAAATCATGTGACTTTATTTTAACAGATCATGTGATGGCAAAAATAATAGCAAACAAGACTGCTGTGATGCAAAATGCTCCTTTACATCCATATCACAAACCGTGTGTTTAGATGTGTTAGTGGAAGTGGTTTTATTCTGCACAGTCTGAGTTGAACAGAAAATGTCCTTCTCTCTAGGTCGACGTCTGAGGATCATTTTTTAACCCACATGACTTGTTCATGACTTGATATTTAGTTGATAAGGTTGCTTTAAGGTTGTGCTCCGGTTTCCCCCACAGTCCAAACACATGCGCTATAGGGGAATTGAATGAACTAAATTGGCTGTAGTGTATGTGTGTGAATGAGTGTGTGTGGGTGTTTCCCAGTACTGGGTTGCAGCTGGAAGGGCATCCGCTGTGTAAAACATATGCTGGATAAGTTGGTGGTTCATTCCGCTGTGGCGACCCCTGATGAGTAAAGGGACTAAGCTGAAGGAAAATGAATGAATGTTTAGAATTATGGGGCAAGTCTTGCTTTAATTGAAGTATACCGTATGGGTACAAACTGGATTAAACTAATCTCCTAAGGGGTTTATACAGATGATGTAATTTATCAGTTCACATTTTTACTCAATCTTAAAAGCTTATAGGAGCTTATGAAGGAATTGTTATTTTAGTTTTATTCATGTGCTTTTATAAGGACTGGAGGATATAGCAATATATGTATTTCAACAATACACCAATAATGATCATATGCTTATGTAAAGTTAATTTTAACATTTAGTAATGCATTAAAAAGTTGTATCAGTTATTTAATAGGCCTGAGCTGACGAGTTGACAATGAAAAAGAGGATTTGTTTTAACATTATCATTACGAGAGATCAATAAATACTGTAACAATTGGTTGATTGTTAATTCATATATATAATTATTTTTTTTCATAAACAGTTGAAGTCAAAATTATTCGCCCTCCTGTGATTTTATTTTATTTTTGTTCTTTTTCAAATATTTCCCAGATGATGTTTAACAGAGCAAGGAATTTTTCTCAGTATTTCCTATAATATTTTTTCTTCTGGAGAAAGTCTTATTTGTTTTATTTCAGCTAGAATAAAACAAGTTTAAAAAAATTTTAAGAACCATTTTAAGGTCAATATTCTTAGCTCTCTTAAGTAATATTAGTTTTCGATTGTCTACAGAACAAACCACTGTTTTGCAATCACTTGCCTAATTGGCATAACTTGCCTAATTAACCTAAGTTAACTAACCTAACCTAACTTAAGCCTTTAAATGTCACTTTAAGCTGAATACTAGTATCTTGAAAAATACCTAGTCAAATATTATGTGCTGTCATCATGGCAAAGATAAAAGAAATCAGTTATTAGAAATGAGTTATTAAAACTATTGTTAACTATTGTTAAATGTGTTGAAAAAATCTTCTCTCCATTAAACAGAACTTGGGGAAAAAATATCATAATTCTAACAATTCTGTCCTCAAACTGTATATATTAATAGTTTTAAATTTTAAACAAACCACCCAAGACAACCTAGCAACCACATTGCAACATCCCAGCAAAATATGGTTCCCGTTTGGTTATTGTTTTGGGAATCAACTAAGAATATTCTGGGAATATTATTGGTAGGTTTGTTCAGGTAACCAAAAACCAACTTTCCCAGAACATTGCAGGGAGTTTTTATTTTGGTAACAAATTAAAGAGGCCCTGAAAGAGAGCATTCCTGAAAAATTCTCCTAACCCAGAGGGAATGTTTCTGTCTACTTCCAGAAAACTCTCCAGTCTAGTTTATTGGAACTAACTTGCTAAAAGCCAGTCACATTTGATCAATTATAAAACAAAGCTCTGCAATGTTTTCTTTTGTTTTCTTTAAAAAACTCTAATATCTTGTGTGTGTCCATGCATCATAGAGTCACTCAAATATCATGTTGTCTTTGTGCAGGTATCAGATAGTTGTGGAGATCATTCAGGCGACCACCATCAGCAGTATTCCTCAGCTCAAGAGACAGAAAGGTAAGATGATCTTCAACACATCAGCCAGTCGCATTGCTTCATTTTGACGTTCATGAACTTTTAAGCTCAGTGTGTGCGCTCCATTTTCATGTTTATCTAATTTGCTTTAACAGAGTCATGAACTGGCTTTTTTGTTTTCTTTGTACTGTTCTCTGAGGTTAACCTATAATGTTAGAAAAATGTACGTCATAAAACGTCATAATTGGGAAGTAAAAGGCAATTTTTTTGTCCTGTTTTAACTCGTCTGATGAGAACATACTGTTTGAATAGATGGTGTATTGTTATTACTACTATTTCTTCTCTGTCGTCTTTGTGTCACGCTCCAAGCTGGATCTGATTCGCTGTTATCACTATGATGATTGCATCAGAGGAAAGCTTCAGACACGCTCACCGTCAAGCATTAAAGGAACACTGCACTTTTATGGGAAATAGGCTCATTTTACAACTTCCCTAGAATAACAGTCGAGTTTTACCATTATTGAATCCGTCCAGGTCTGATGGGAGCATTTTAGCTTAACTTAGCATAAATAATTTAATCAGATTAGACCATTAGCATCTCGCTCAAAATACAAAACACAAAGAGTTTCTGTAATTTTCCTGCTTAAGCGTGACTCTTCTGTAGTTGCGTCGTTTACTAAGACTGACAGAAAATGAAACGTTGCTATTTTCTAGGCCGACTAGGAACTATACTCCCATTCTGGCATAATAATCAAGGAATTTTGCTGCTGTACCATGGCTGAAGCAGGTGCAATGATATTATGCAGCACAGTTGCGTCATTACTTAGCTGGGAACTATTTTTAGGCACTGCGTATTATCATTGCACCTGCTGCAGCCATGGTACGGCAGCAAAATTCCTTGATTATTACGACAGAATGAGAGTATAGTTCCTATAGCCACATCGGCCTAAAAATTAGCAACTTTTCATTTTCTGTCAGTCTTAGTACACGATGCAACTACAGAAGAGTCACGCTTTTAAATTATCACTCTTTTTTGAATTTTTTTTTTGAGCGAGATGCTAATGGTCTAATCCGATTCAATGATTTATGCTAAGCTAAGCTAAAAGTGCTCCCGCCAGACCCGAAGATCGGCTGAATGGATTCACATATGCTAAAACTCATTAGGGGATTTATAAAATGAGCCTATTTAAAAAAAAAAAAAAAGCGGAGTGTTCCTTTAAGAAGTCATGATTATTGTTGATACTGATAAATCAAGAGACCTATACACTGTAAATAAATCATATGGCAAAAAGTCATGACAACAAATGATTTTATGTTACTTTTACTTATTTTAATAAGTTAATCAAGTTTCAACTCATTTTTTTAGTTATACAAGGTTTAACTTCATATTTTTAGTCAGTTTGACTAATGTAAGTTGAGATAACTAGAAAATTTAATTTAACTAAACAATTTAAGGCAGTAAGATTTTTTGACACCCCTGGATTAGACCATTAGCATCTCTGGATCCCCCTGTGCCACAATAATATTACAAAAAAAAAAAAACCCTCTGACTCTCTGATAGTTCCCAGATAGAAAACAGTGCTGTGTAATAAAGATCCCTGATTATTACGCCAGAATGAGAGTATAGTTCCTATAGCCATATCAGCCTAGAAACTAGCAACTTTTCATTTTCTGTCAGTCTTAGTACACGATGCAACTACAGAAGAGTCAAGCATTAAATAGGAAAATTATCAAAAGTCTTTAGTCATTTTTGAGGGAGATGCTAATGGTCTAATCTGATTCAATGATCTATGCTAAGCTAAGCTAAGTGCTACCGCCAGACCCGAAGATTAGCTGAATGGATTTAAAAATGGTAAAACTCAATTGTTATGGGAGTTAAATGAGCCTATTTCCAAAAAACACCCGTGTGAATTGAGTTTTACCATATTTTTTTATTTTATTTTTGAGCAAGATGCTAATGGTCTAATCTGATTCAATGATCTATGCTAAGCTAAGCTAAAAGTTAAGAGTTAAATGAGACGATTTCCTAAAACACCCTTGTGAATTGAGCATAACAATCTGAAGAGTTTCATGATGGACAATTTCAAAGTAAACAAAAATCTGTCAACAGCCAACACAGGATATTACACTAAACTGAAGAAGTTATAATAATATGCCAACATGCAATAAACTACTCTGTTTGCTCAGGTTTATATGAGCTGTTCTGAAGAAGCTGTGCTGTATTTGAGTGTGTCGGGACTGATGGCTAATTGCAGTGAGTCAGGCACGGTTCGTGTTCGAGCGGTTCTGGATGCAAACACTGGATTGTGACATTTACTGCAGCCCATAAAACACCTCGGCTGATTCCTACACATATTACACTCCACGATCAATTTAAATGGGTTTTGGTGTTAACTGCAACCACTGGCAGAAAAATGAGTGTTTGAGGAAATGTTTTTAATACAGTGTCAGTGAATGGCGGTGCTTAAATCTTTCAAATTTTTTCCCACCTTCGGAGATTAAATATTAAATAAATTTATTTCTTTTTCTTTTCACGAGAATGGCAACCTTCTGAATTAATCATAAGATTTTTAATAGATTTTTAATATATTTTTATAAATGCATGGTTGTGTGTGTATTTGTGTGTGTATATATATATATATTTATATTTAATTTTTTATACTATTATTATTTGTATATAATTTTTATTTTATTTTACATTTTTCACGACACTCAACAACAAACGAAAGCACTTATTGACCTCCATAATGCTGGTAGCTGGCACCTATTGACCTCCACAGTATTTTTTTTTTCCTACTATGGAAGCCAATGGATCCCAGCACCCAGCATTCTTCAAAATATCAGAAAGGTTACAGTGCAAAATGACGTACATCCACAGATAACATTAAAGCCATTATAAAAGAACATTTACATTCAGCACCACTGTCTAAGTTTATATTAGGACATTTACATTAACATCAATTTTATACAATCTAAACAGCCTTAAAGGGATAGTTCACACCAAAATGAAAAATGCCTCATCATTTACTCTCTCTCGTGTGCATTTTATGAGTTTCTTTCTTCTGTTGAACACAAAAGAAGATATTTTAAGGAATGCTTGTAGCTGGGATCCATTGACTTCCATAATAGGAAAAAAATACTATGGAGATAAACAAGTGCCAACTCCTAGGATTATGGAGGACAATAAGTGCCAGCTACCAGCGTACTTCAAAACAACATCTTTTGTGTCCAACAGAAGAAAGAAACTCAAATATGCTTTGAACAAGTGAAGGGTGAGTAGATGGCAGAATGTATTTTTTGGGTGCACTATCCCTTTAAAACCCACAAAAAAATCCATTGTGTGTTTGCGTACACTTAGCAAATGAAGCTCATTCTGATTTAAGAATGAAAAGTTTTTGTCCCTTGAATGCTTTGATGCCTATTTGTATTATTATGCTGTTGTATTTTCACATAGTGGCATAAAATATCCTTAAAATGACTATAATAACACTAATCACAGTATTTTTTGTGACAATATATCACAAAAAACAGAATTTTTAATCGTGACAGGCCTCTCTTTGTGTTTCTGCAGACAGTAAAGGGAAAGAGGCGGCAGCGCTGAAGGCCGATCTGTTACGTGCCAGAAACATGAAGCGTTACATTAACCAGCTCACGGTGGCCAAGAAGCAGTGCGAGAAGCGCATTCGGCTCCTCGGGGGACCAAACTATGAGCAGCAGGAGGACGGATGCCAGGAGGAAGGAGACGGACCTCAGAGCCAACGGGTACAGGAGAAAATTACACATCTGAAAGCTGAAAAACACATAGCAAATTCAATATGAAGCTGCTGTAGGTTGATATATTAAAGGAACAGTTTGGAAAAAACTCTCAGATGACCTGAGGGGGAGTAAATAAATGGACAGTTCACCTACAAAATAAATAAATTACTTCATTTTCTCTTCCTCAAGTGATTCCAGACCTTTGTGAGTGTTTTTTCGGTTGAACATAAATAAAAGAAGATATTCTGAAGAATGCTGACCAAAAACTGATGACCATCAACGTTCATAGTGGAAAAAACAACAAATACTATGAAAGTCAATGGTTACCGGTTTACAACATTCTTTAAAATATCTTCTTTTGTGTTCAACAGAAGAAAGAAACTCAAACAGGTTTGGAACTAGTGAAGAGTGAGTAAATAATGACAGGATTTTTAGTTTTGGGTGAACTATACCTTTAACAGCTATTTTCTTTTCTTTTCTTTTTTGCTGAACTGTGTACTAAAAATTCTGAAAGTAAAAAAACAACAATGTATACCTATTTTTCATCGCTAATAATTAGAAAACTACATGATCAAAGTTTATCACAAGGAGCTTTTCTACAAACTGAGGTGCATACTAATATAAAGCACATATCAAATTCAATATGAAACTGCTGTAGGTTGGTTTATTAAAGGAACAGTGCACCAAAAAAAGAAAAAATCTTGGATGACCTCAGGGGGAGTAAATAAAGGGATAGTTCACACACAAAATAAACAAATTACTCAGTTTCTCGCCCTCAAGTGATCTTTATGAGTTTCTTTCTTCTGTTGAACACAAAAGAAGATATTCTGAAGAATGTTGACCAAAACTGGTGACCACCGACGTCTATAGTGGGAAAAACAAATACTATGGAAGTCAATGGTTACCGGTTTACAACATTCTTCAAAATACCTTCTTTTGTGTGTGTCAACAAGTAAAGAGTGAGTAAACAATGACAGAATTTTCAGTTTTGGGTGAACTATCCCTTTAATAGTGATGTTTCTTTTCCTTTTTTTGGTGAACTAAAGTACTAAAAAGTTTTTATACCTAATAATTAGAAAACTACATGATCAAAGTTCACAAGTAGCTTTTCTACAAACTGTATACTAATATAAAGCAGCTGTTTTACACAGTTTCACACAAACACAATCACAAAATTGACTAAAATAAGAACTAAAATAAAAATGTAAACTATATACATGTTTAAAAAGTAATAATAAAAGAAATCGACTCGACGAGCACATCAAACATGCAAATCGATTTGATGTCAATCGACTACCTTGATATCAGAAAGGCATCAAATTGACATCTAAATTTGACATCAAAGAACACGTCGAAAATCGATAACAGGTCGATTTTTGGTGTGTTTTTTTACCCAAACGTTAGATGTCAATTTGATGCTGTTTTGACATCAAGGTACAGTAGTTTACATGAATTTTAGGGATACAAAATCAAGTGTAAATTTGGAATTAAATAAATAAAATAATCATTTCGTTCTTATGTTATCATAAGAATTATATTGGTGGTCAAAAGGGCATCGGAGTGTGGATATCAAGGTTTTGACATCAAATCGATTTGCCTTTTTGACATCGATTTAAGTTAAATATGACAAAAGAAAAGAAAAATTGCTGTTAAAGGGATAGTTCACCCAAAAGTTAATAAAGCTTTGTTCTGTATTCATTCATTCATTCATTTTCTTTTTGGCTTAGTCCCTTTATTAATCAGGGGTCGCCACAGCGGAATGAACCGCCAACCTATCCAGCATGTGTTTTACACAGCGGATGCCCTTCCAGCTGCAACCCATCCACACTCATACACTACGGCCAATTTAGTTTACCCAATTCACCTAGAGCGCATGTGTTTGGACTGTGGGGGAAACCAGAGCACCTGGAGGAAACCCACGCCAACACGGGGAGAACATGCAAACTTCACACAGAGATGCCAATAGGCCCAGCCGAGGCTCGAACCAGCGACCTTCTTGCTGTGAGGCGACAGTGCTACCCTGCTCAGATCAGAAACAGGAAAATAATATAGTAGCTCTTGTTTTTCTATCTTTACATGATAAGTGTAGAAACATGACCAAATCATTTTTTTCTGCATCTGAGTTTTGCTCATATGACCTGCTGTTGTCGTCCCGGTAGCTCCAGGCGTCCCGTCATACACAAATGGCTCTGAATGTCCCTATGCTTATGCGGCCCAGAGCACATAAACCTCAGTGTGTGGAGATTAAACATCACTGCATGATCATACTGTCAACGTCATCCAGTACTGGACAAACAGGGCTTTTCTTATGCTACCTGGAAAAAATGGGTCATTCAGAAATCGTCACGTTGTATATATCTATCATGTATATATATTTTTTATTATATGAGCTCAAGTATTTTTTTAATAATAACAGCATCTCTTGATTTGTTTGTTGTTCTCTCACAGATCCTCCAGTTCGAGGAGATCATGTCAAACTCTGTATATCGGGATCATTTCCGTGTCTACATGGAGCGTGTGGACAAGAGGGCTCTCATCAGCTTCTGGGAGCTGGTGGAGATGCTCAAGACCGCCAACAAGGTCAGAAGCTGAACACATACAGCTTATTAGAGCAGAATTATTAGCCCCACTGTTACATTTAAATTCATTATTTTTCCCCAAATTCTGTTTAACGGAGAGAAGATTTTAACACATTTCTAAACATAATAGTTTTAATAACTCATTTCTAATAACTGATTTCTTTTCTCTTTGCCATGATGACAGCACATAATATTAGACTAGATATTCTTCAAGACACTAGTATTCAGCTTAAAGTGACATTTAAAGGCTCGACTAGGTTAATTAGATTAAAGTTACTGTAATTAGGGAAGTCAGTGTATAATGATGGTTTGTTCTGTAACAATTAAAAGCTTAAGGCGGCTAATAATATTGACCCTAAAATGGTTAAAAAAAAACAAAAAAAAACTGCTTTTATTCTAGCCGAAATAAAACAAAAAAGACTTTCTCCAGAAGAAAAAAATATTATAGGAAATACTTATTATATTATAGGAAAAAATTTCTTCCTCCATTTAAATATCAAAAATCTGAATACTGGCTTTATTATGTTATAATGACCAGTAAAATATTATGTGCTGTTATTATGGTAAAGATAGACAAGAGACGTTTTTGGAAATTGCTTTTTTGTATTATTTTAATTAGCAGTGTTTAAATGTTATTACACATTTACCATAGTTGTTGGACTAGTAAAAAAGGAGTTGTTCAATCCCTAATTTTCATAAACATGTAAGATATAAAATTAATATTTAAAGTGGCAAATAATAATAAAATAATCACAAAAAGTAAACTAATAAAATAAAATGACATACATAACACACTTTGGACAACGGATACATTTATATTAATTTTGTTATAGTAGGAACGATTAGAATATAGATTCTGTAAAATAATACTTAATACTTTATATATATATATATATATATATATATATATATTTTTTTTTTTTTTTTTACTAGTCAAACATTGACTAGTAAAAACTTTGGCAAATGTTTAATAACTTTTCAATAAATCATTTACTAGTGAATATTTTCATATTTATTTATATTGCATATTGTAATAATAGCCATTTCAGGGACAGTTATTACAATAGTATTTAATTTATTCATTTGTTATTAAGAATTAGTTTACATAATGCCGAGTTCAGACTGCACGATTTTCAATGTAGACGCATCACAGATGTTTTCACACTGCATGACTATCTGGGGCAGCATTCTGTCGCTGCTGTGTTTACACTGCAAGATGGATCGGCGACAGGGGGTTTCACACTGCATGACTTTACAATAGGAGAATAGCCGACAACTTTGTCCAAACTACGTCTCACAACCAAACACATGCGAAAAGTGACATGTAAACAACGCAAGGTCACGTAATATATCTTTTGTTATTAACTACATAATGAGAAAGAAGCCTTTAGAGTGGTAGAAAATGTACTTATTTTACTCACTTGGGTTTGAAGGGAATTAGCAATTTCTCCTCAACCTTTTTTCTTTTTTGACACGATTGTGGTATTGCTCAGATGACTCGTCAAACAGACACCGGTGCTTCTTCCAAGTTTACTCTAGTTTTCCTTCATTTCTTGGGTCCAAATAAACTGAAAAGGAGCGCTTTTAACTTCTCCCCCAACCTCCCGCTTGGCCTGCAGATACTCATACTAGTGGATGCTGCTCTCTCATTGGCTGTAGGTGATTGCCGATGTTATTTTCAATCAGAACTCATTTCACACGGCATGATTTGAATCGCAGACAGGTCCAGATATTTAGCATGCCAAATATCTCACGGGTGTCGGCGACTCATCTGTGATTCTCTCAGATCACGTCTTTGATAGTTCACACTGTGTGATTGTTACTCACGTGAACAAGCACCAATTTTCCTGTGATTTCAGGCATTTGTCGGCGATTTCTCAAAACCTGTCGGCGAGTCAAAATCGGGGCTAAAATCATGCAGTCTGAACTCGGCATAACTTGTAAGATACTTGTAGAAGTGAAATGATTACTTGATTTTTTTATATGTATCATTTATATAACAGTGTAGTGTATTCCATAATAATGGCATATTACAAAGGTTTACATGATTTTAGATTTTTTTTATTCTTAACTTTTTTAGTGGACTACAACTTTAATATTATTATAATAATAGTTTCCATTGTCCATAATCAAAATGCATACACATGACCATGAAACGTTGCTTCATTTTGATCCCTTCTTATAAATTGATTGCGATTAAAGGACCACACGACTGCAGTGTCTGTCAGAAAGCAGCAGCTAATTCAGCTTGGAGAAACAGACATTTCGGATGCCAATAAAATCACTGACTTAACATAAAAAATGACCTTAGGTGCCCCCATGGGAAACAATTAACAACCAAATATGGCTAATAATATCTGAAAAACGATCTCCTGTTTCTCCACATCTGCAGATTCACTAATTGATCATTTTTGCTGCCACTTTCATCCAGAAAGTAATGCCGGGCCGCAGAAACCAAACGTTTGAAACCGTATCAGCACGTCACTCAGGCTAATGTACAATGGTCGCAGTCCATTATGTTCAGCTGTGTTAAATTAGCAATTACCGGCTCCGCCACTTAGCCTGCAGTGTCGGAGCTGATTGAATCCATTATTTCCAATATTCTGTGGTTCCCGGAAAGTTTATTGATGGTGAACAACTGATGATGAGGCGTGTGGAATATTGTATATTGTTTGCTAAATAAAAAGAAGGCTTTTTGTTTGAAGATCATCCGCTGCGTAGAACATATGCCAGAGTATTTGGTGGTTCATTCTGCTGTGGCGACCCCTGATAAATCAGATGAAGCTAATATGGAAGTGATTGAAACTGCGATGCATTAACTGGCCACTAGAGGCTGGCTACAAAAGGCGGTTAATCCCATAGACTCCCATGTTAAAATACCAAACTTTGCAACAGAAAAAAAAGGTGTTTACATACTGGAACAAACAGTGGTTTTGGTGTATTTAGCTAATATTGCCCTTTATGACAACTGTGACCTGATTTACATAAATAGCCTAGCATTTTGTTTTAACACAGACTATAGTTAAAGTATTTGGAAGTAATTGATGTTTCTTCCTGTAAAACATCATCATATGAATAATAATTAGTGGCTCAATGCATTAAAGCTGTCTTTTTAACCCCTTAACTGTTAAGTTTACTTCACTTTTTTGCAATTAAATCCTTTTTGTTTGAAGATCATACGCTGCGTAGAACATATGCCAGAGTAGTTGGTGGTTCATTCCGCTGAGGCGACCCTTGATAAATCAGAGACTAAGCCAGAAGTAAAATTAATAAAGGAATGAGTTGTCCTGGATGGCTGAAATGTGAGGACATTTGGTTGATTTCTGTGCAACAGCAGATTCGCAATAATCTGTTTAATGTTGTTGTTATTGTAGCTTATTAGCGGTTAGCATCTGTTGAGCATGAAAACGCACCAAACGATTAAAATTAGCCATATGTTTATTGCTGATCGGATCTGAAGGTGAATCTGTCGTTCAAGTGCAAAACTTTGAAGTCCAAATTCATTCAAAGCACAGTGAGGATTTAATACTAGCGGACCAATAGAACATCATATTTATCATATGGATAAATGGGCCACATTTAGTCTTCAGACTCACTGCCAATAATATTGTATTTAACATATGGATAAATCGGTCATGTTTGACCCCAAAATCAGAAGAAAAATAAGAATTCTTGAAAAAAAAAAAAATAATAATAATAATCCCATACTATAAAAATGTCATTACAATACTCAACTGTGGGTACATTTAGCATCTCCAAGATAAACCTTCCATTATTTTTCCAAAACAAAACTTATAATAAATAACAATATTATATCAAGTTATCTCTAAAAATAGGGGCTGTTTCTCAACATGCATTCTTCAGAGCGTTCTCGTGTAACGTCGTCATCAACTGCCAAAGTTCAGTCCCAAAACTCAAGACCGTAAGAACGGAGGATGCATGAAAGTTCCCGGATTCGTTCTTGATATCAAGGATGCATCGATGCAGATTTGAGCGCAAAACTCGCTCGAGAAGTCCCAGAAGTCTTTGCGGCTGAATAAAGGAGCTGGGAAGTGCAGCATTTTATACCTGTTTATTATGAAAGTTCAGAGATGTAACTTATTTATCTCAGGAGTTTCCCTAAATGAGACGGTGAATGTAAACATTAGCATGAAAATCTTTATAAAGGCATAAACACATTAAGGGTGTTTATGTTTATATAAAATCTGTTTTATTTGTATTGTGCAAAGTATATTTGTAAGGTTTTTGTGCATGTTATATATATTGAAAACGGGAAAAACAATAAATCGTTGTATGACTGCTGTAATGTTTAAATAACTTTCCGTTAAAACCGTGTGAAGGTCACGTGACCATCAGGAAGAACGCAGCATCTTATTTCTCACAGGACGTGTTCTGTGTTCTCGCGGTCTCACGAGTTCGTTCTTCCGAGGTAACCTGGCAAGAACTGTCTCCGCAAGTCCGTGCACTTTGTTCTTGGAATTGAGTAACAGCCAATATCTGTATGTGTTCGGGGGACATTTTATCTTGAAAACATTAGCTTAAAGATTCCTTCTATTCCTTTTTGGACTGTCTCTGCCTCCTAAATCATACATTCAGCTTCAATAATCATGAAATAATGAAGTGTAATTTTTCTCTTTTTGTGTTTGTTATATTTTGTAAGTGTGAGACGTTCTTTGGTAGCGCAGACGAACCACTGTGATGACAGACTTTGGCTGAGAGATTTACAATGTTTATACAAAACAAGTTTTACAATGTGGTCGATTCGCTGGTTTGTCCAATAATGCCAACCCATCGTTATCACAACTGAGGTATTGGGCGTGGCTAACATACTTAACCACACCCCTCCAACTGTCAGTTTTGACAACAAACAGAAATGGTGAGTAGGAGGAGTCTGTTAGGTTGTAATAACTCTCCCCAAACCCTTTTCCTGATCTTTCTAAATGAAATGCCTACTTTACTACATCCAATCAGCTCGCAGTAGAAAAAAACAAGCCACGCCCACTGCTTTCTCATTTAATATTCCCTTTCTCTAGGAACTGCGTCACAATATGAAAACAAAAAAAATTTGATCGCAGCTTCCGGTTCATGTGGATTTTAAAATTTTTTTTAATGCAATATTCTAAACTGCGCATAAATAATGGTGGTGGTTGTGTGCAGAATGAAGTGCCACAGCTGGTGGGCGAGATCTACCAGAACTTCTTCGTGGAGAGCAGGGAGATCCCGGTGGAAAAAGCTCTGTATAAAGAGATCCAGCAGACTCTGGTGGGGAACAAGGGCACAGACGTGTTTCACAGGATCCAGGGAGACGTGTACGAGACCATGAAGGAGCGTTATTACCCATCATTCCTAGTGAGCGACCTGTATGAGCGGCTGATTAAACGAGAGGAGCAGAGGAGCAGCTCACAGTCCAGCAGCGAGGAGAAAGACGATGTTGTGAGTTTAACATGACACCACTTTCTACATCCAGATGAAGGGGCAACATCCTGCTATTCCTTGTGAAGCTAATATGGAAGTGATTGAAACTGCGATGCATTAACTGGCCACTAGAGGCTGGCTACAAAAGGTGGTTAATCCCATAGACTTCCATGTTAAAATACCAAACTTTGCAACAGAAAAAAAGGTGTTTACAGCCTGGAACAAACAGTGGTTTTGGTGTATTTAGCTAATATTGCCCTTCATGACAACTGTGACCTGATTTACATAAATAGCCTAGCATTTTTTTAACACAGACTATAGTTAAAGTATTTGGAAGTAATTAATGTTTCCTCCTGTAAAAAATCCTCATATGAGTAATAATTAGTGGCTCAATGCATTAAAACTGTCTTTTTAACCCCTTAACTGTTAAGTTTACTTCACTTTTTTTTGCAATTAAATCCTAATCTAATTATGACAAACTATATATTGTTGGAAGGGTCTAAGACTTCATTTCGTTGGAAGGGTCTAAGACTAACATTTTTACTACTACAATTCCATGACTTTTCCATGATTTTTCCAAGACTTTCAAGTAAATTTTCATGACCTAATGTTTCATGCAATGCCTACATATACATGGTAAAAGAAAAACAATGAATGTTCATATTTATTACAGCATATCGTAAAACACGCAACAATCTATTTAGTTTCAATTTATAACTATGTAAAATTGATTTAGATAATGCTTACACCGCACTAATAATGTGAGAGCATGTGATTGGCCAAGGACAGAAAAGTAGTAAAGACAACTAACCTATATTTAAGAATAGAGATATCTGTTTTCCATGACTTTTCCAAAACTTTGTGGGCTTTTCTATTTTTCCAAAACTTTTTTCAGGCCTGGAAAATGCCATGTCAAAATTCCATGACTTTTCCAGGTTTTCCATGACCGTATGAACCCTGCACATTGCACCAGTTTGTTGTTTTTTGTTACGTAGTGAAAGATTACAAATTTCTTGAAATATATAAATTACATTGTAAAAGGCATTCTGAGGGAGCCTATATGTAAAATACAGGAACCTGTCTCCAAAGTAATGCAAATTGTCAGTTGTGTCTATTGTCTAACAAATGGCTAGTTAACACTTTCAGGCTGGTCAAGTGGCAGGACGGGTTCTGGCTCCAGTACTTAATTTGCACGTTTTGTTTTCATGCTAAAATGTAACATGAATGGGTACTTATATGCTGATGAGATCGGGGCTGGAGATGCAATTTACCCCGCTGACAACAACACTTCACTTGCATGCTTTGTTGAGGTTTGTCCCCTCCTATTATGTATCACTGGCTGTAAGAATGTATATATTTGAGTGCATAGTTAAAACTAGTTGAGAGATCTTTCGATGAACGCCACAGCTATGCCGAGTTCTTATTAAATAATTCTGTTTTGAAGATACCCGAAAGCCTCCCTGGTTTTGTCTCGTCTTAGAAATTCACAACAGTAGGAAGAATGATAGATTAAAATACATTTACTGTCACCCTACAACCTGTGGGACCATTTAAGCCTACATTTTAAAACCTTAATATTATGTCTAAACATAAAGCAGTCATGAAAAACTATATATCATTTATAACCTTAAAATGTATACTTTTTTCATATCAGTTTTTTTTATAGATATTACCGAGCAACAGTTATTTATTAATTTGCAACTAGGATACTCATCAGAGTCGGAAAGCTACACTTTAGATTACTTTGCTACAGAAATCCTCATTCAAATGTTTTTAGAGGCTACATTTAAATAAAATACCACCAAACTTACCATAATACTTTAGAATTGTATGTCTGCTTTACAAATATTGTCAAAAGTATGAAAAAAAACTTCAAATTTGTTATATAATTTGTTCAGATGTTTAGCTTTGATTTTCTGTCAAATTTAGGCTTAAGCAGGTTTTGTAAAATACATATTGTATATCGCATATTAAAATATACATTTATTGTTTTATTGTTTTCATAAACATAAATGCACGTAACTTTTGGTTTATTAATTTTTACAACTTTTTTCACTTCAGCTACAATCCAAAAGAGACTGAGCTTAAATGTCGGCACCAAAGCGTTCGTTTTAAGTTAAACATGTCATTTTCATGTCTATGCTCAAAAAGAGGGGGCAACAGACAGTTAAGGGGTTAAAAGACCAAACTCAGTAAACACTTTTTGAATAAAATATACAACCCAGCACATGTGGCCAGAATACTAACGAGTCACTTTTAATGAATTGTTGATAAGCGTTTCACCCAAAGAAAAACTAATCAACGGAAAATGCAACCTGGCATCTCTAGCTCCGCCCATGCCCCGCCTCTTTGTCCATTTTTGGTTACCCAGGAGTGATGCATGACCTGCCCACTTGTAGCTAAATTCACGCTCTTCAGAAACCTATGGGTGACATCACGGTCACTACACCCATATTTTTTTACAGTCTATGATCCAGACACTTTGTCAGGGTTGTTTCGAGACTCTTTTGCTTTATTTCTGTGTTTAGGGTCAGGTGATGGAAGGAGGAGACGTGGCTCTGGATGAAGGCAGCAAAGGCATCAATGAACAGGCTAGTTACGCTGCCACCAAACTACACCAGCTGTACGAGAGACTGGAGTACAAACGCCAAGCCCTGGGCTCAATCCAGAACGCACCGCGACCTGATAAAAAGGTAAACACAGGATTATAGTCTGAGTTATGTAGAATATTTCCCTTTTATATTGAGTAAATAATTATAATATTCACACTGGTCCTTTATTGTACATCAGACAGACTGCTGATATGTCCGCGATTGGTCAAAGATCAAATTTGAAACCCTGCAAAGCACATAAATAAAATCTGTGATCTGAATTGAGGGCTCTAATCAATGCATTTGATTGTGCAATCTTAATACTTAGCTCTTTTTGCTTGTAAATTAGGATATTTTAACATTTAAGGACACAATATAGGCTTCCAAGGGGTCGACATTTTATCTTGTCAGTGAAGACAGAAATGATCTGAAATTTTAAATAGCTGTGGTCTAAAAATGTCACCTGATCCTTTCAAAATCATTCTGATAAGCAAGTTTTCTTCTCACTTTTTTTGTTAATAGTAAAAGCAGCATTTATTAAAAGTGGATATTTTGAATTGTAAATTGTGGCTTTGTCACTTAATCATTTTTTTTTTGCATCCTAAATTGTTAAATAAAAGCATCAATTTCTTAAAAAAACGTAACTTGAAACTTTTGAATGGTATATTTTGTTTATCCTTTTCAATTTTGGTAATATTAGAAAGTGCAAAAATCTGTAAATCCAGTGTTATAAAATAGATATCTAGGTATCAAAAATTCTGAAATACTGGGAAAATATTGATAAAACGATAAAAACCGGTGGAATCCAGAAAGTTGACCTTACAAATTGACTTCTATAGTAGGAAAATAATAAAATAAATAAAGTTTCTATACGTTTAACAAATAAATAAATACATTTAATAAGAGTGGGTAAAACACAGAACAACTAAATTGGAAGTATTATATTGACGCAGCTATCATTTTTAATTCGTAATTCTGTCTTATCAAGTAATAATAATAATAATTCCTTACATTTATATAGTGCTTTTCTAGACACTCAAAGCGCTTTACACATTAGGGGAATCTCCTCATTCACCACCAGTGTGCAGCATGATGCGACGGCAGCCATATTGCGCCAGACCGCACACCAGCTGATTGGTGGAGAGGAGACAGAGTGATGAAGCCAATTATGATATGGGGATGGTTAGGAGGCCATGATGGACAGAGGCCAGTGGGCAAATTTGGCCAGGATGCCGGGGTTAAACCCCTACTCTTTTTCAAAGGACATCCTGGGATTTTTAACGACCACAGAGAGTCAGGACATCGGTTTAGCGTCTCATCCGAAAGACGGCACTCACTGATCAGTATAGAGTCCCCTTCACTATACTGGGGCATTAGGACCCACACAGACCACTGACACTAACGCCACTTCTGGCAGCAACCTAGCTTTCCCATGTGGTCTCCCATCCAGGTACTGACCAGGCACAGCCCTGCTTAGCTTCAGTGGGCGACCATGTGAAAGTTGCAGAGAGCTGTGAAAACTGATACGTTTACAGTATCAGAAGTAATGACTCAGTTTACTTACTGTGGTTAAAACGAGCTGCGGTTTAAATATAAACGGCCAAGCTAGTTAAAAAAAATATTGGTGTGAACTTCCTTTCAAAACCACATATTACAACTGCAGACTGATGTAGATGAAGCTAGACGTTTATCAGTGATTTATCAGTCTTCATCTACACCAGTCTATATTTGTAATATGTGGTTTTCAGAGGAAGCGTCTGCATGACCTGTTTTCTGTTTGCATTTTTAGATACACTACTATTAACAAAGTCAGAAAGACTTTTTATATACTTTTTTTTAGCAGCAAGGATATTAAAAGACCACCATTTGATTAAAAGTGAAAGTCCAGACCTTGTTACAAAATCTTATTATAAAAATATACTATTAAAACTGCAATGCAATATTATAAAACTAAAGAGATAGTTTATACAAATATGTGTTCTCCATGGGCAACACGGTGGCTCAGTCGTCTCACAGCAAGAAGGTCACTGGTTCGAGTCCCGGCTGGGTCAGTTGGCATTTCTGTGTGGAGTTTGCATGTTCTCCCTGTGTTGGTGTGGGTTTCCTCCGGGTGCTCCGGTTTCCCCCACAGTCCCAAGACATGCGCTATAGGTGAATTGAATAAACTACATTGGCCGTAGTGTATGTGTGTGAATGAGTGTGTAGGGACTTTTCCCAGTACTGGGTTGCAGCTGGAAGGGCATCCACTATGTAAAACATATGCTGGATAAGTTGGTAGTTCATTCCGCTATGGCGACCCCTGATAAATAAGGGACTAAGCCGAAGGAAAATGAATGAATGAATTAATTTATGTATTCTCCATTTACTCACCATCATGGGTTTCAAACCTTTGAGTTTCTGTTGAGCACAAAAGAAGATATTTTGAAGAATGTTGGAAACTGGTTGCCATTGACTTCAATAGTAGGAAAAAAAGCATACAATAGGAGTCAACGGGTAATTGTTTCCAACATTCTTCAAAATATCTTCCGTTTCAGTTTTGTGCAAGCATTCTCTTTAAGCGGCACCAGGAATAAATAAAAAAAACGGAATATATTCAAATGGTTATTTTACATTATTTGCATGTGTATTAATATATTTTGCCTGTAATTTTGATTAAAAAATGTATCAAAAACACATTTAAAACTACTCATACACCATTTTGTGTGTATTGTGTGTATATTTTGATTTAATCTATTAGATGAGATATGAATGAATACCTTATGAAAATGTCTTTCTTGTAGATTGTGTCGCTCCTGAAGGATGAAATCAGTGCCATGGAGAAGGAGCACAGTGACCTGGAGCTGCACATCTCCCGTACGGACTGCTGGTGTGAAAACCTGGGCACGTGGAGAGCCGTCATTAGCACCGCAGAGGTCCGTATCAGTACTGCTCCTGGCCTTCAAGGGTTAAATATAAGTTTAGCTCAATCAGTATAATCTGTATTATTACCACTGAAAGTACAGTTGATCAAAAAAAAATAAAAAAATAGTCCATCCAATACATAAATGGGTGTAATTCATACCAATTTTTGTTCGATGCGTGAATAAAACTCACTTGGCATTTACATCACACCTAGTATCCAATAATCAGAACAAACCTTCTTAATTGTGATGAATCAAATAATCATCTTTAAAATTATGTCCATTTTATTTAGAAATGTAAACAATAAATGGTGTTTAAAGGCTCTTTGATAGAACTTGAATGGATTCTGAGCTTAGTTTTGAACAGCAGACAGCGCTCCAGGCTAGTTTTGAACAGCAGATGGCGCTCTAGAGAGCACCATCTGCTGTTCAAAACTAACCTAGAGCGCCATCTGCTGTTTGAAACTAGCCTAGAGTGACATATGCTGTTAAAAACTAACCTAGAGCGTCCTCTGCTGTTAAAAACTAGCCTAGAGCCCCTCTGCTGGTAAAAATTAGCCTAGAGCGCCATCTGCTGTTCCAAACTAGCCTAGGGCGCTATTTACAATCATAAAAGCTGCGTCCCAAATGGCACACTATACACTATGCACTTATGCATCTGCTGTTAAAAACTAACCTTGAGCACCCTCTGCTGTTAAAAACTAACCTTGAGCGCCCTCTGCTGTTAAAAACTAGCATCTGCTGTTAAAAACTAACCTTGAGCACCCTCTGCTGTTTAAAACTAGCATCTGCAGTTAAAAACTAACTTTGAGCACCCTCTGCTGTTAAAAAGTAGCCCAGAGCGCCCTCTGCTGTTAAAAACTAACCTTGAGCGCCCTCTGCTGTTAACAACTAGCCTAGAGCGCCCTCTGCTGTTGAAAA
>CAIGQV010018344.1:629826-640890 GCA_903798115.1 Danio jaintianensis | reverse complement strand
TCTGCTGTTAAAAACTAACTTTGAGCACCCTCTGCTGTTGAAAACTAGCATAGTGTGCCATCTGCTGTTAAAAAATCCAAAGCAATTTTTTTTATTACATCAGATTTTTTTAAATTAAATAATTTCTAATCATTTAATTAAATAATAATTTAAAATTAAATAATTTAAAACTTGTGTAATCTACACTTTGAAAAGGTTCAAAAACTTTCACAGAAGTGGTACGTTTTGCAAGGGGGTTAAAGACTAATATGCATATTTTAGGTACTAATATAAATGTTTAAGATGGACCTTAAAGATACACATCTCTGAGAATGTATGAGAAAAGACATGGCCGACATTCTCACAGAGAAAACCTGGAAAAAAAGTATTTTCTTTCCTACTATGGATATCAATGGCTAAGTTCAATAGAAACAAAGAAACTCCTGAAATTTTGGAACGACCTGAGAGTGAACTAATGAGGAGTCGTTTTCATCTCTTTAACAATTATAGCTGTGCAATAGAAGGGAAGTACATGCAGTAAACAGCTGAACATATGTGTGTTTTTATGGGACTAAGGTCATAGAAATGCTTGTTTGTGTAAAGATATAACTAATCTTTCACTGTCACAACCAAGTCAAGCTGGTAAATCTGGTAATCCTGGAAAACCTGGTGACTTTCACATGCTTCTTATAAGCATACCAGAAGTGAGATGTGATGTAACTTTCGGTAAAGTACTGTTTACATGTGCTTCACTCACTCTAACCACAGCAATGACATCAGCAACACAAAGCACTTCCTCTTCAAGTCAAGCTTTGTTGTCATTCTGCTACGTGTGTGGACATACAGTAGGACGAAATGTCATGTCTCGCAGGACCACGGTGCTACATAAATAAACACAATCATAAATATGAACACAACACTGGACGTAAGAACAATTTTAGACCTATACATAACTAACATGCCAAGCGGTAATCTAACTATACATATACTAAAAACACTTGAACTATACACATAACCTATGACAGACTATACAAGTACTTTAAGTAAAACAGAACAATATTGTGCAAAAGAGGTATTTAAGGTTAAAGAAAACAAGTAGTGCAACATGATTGTGTGGTAAATTCACAAGAGTTTCAGTAAAGTGTGTGGTACATATAGAGAGAAGAGTGTTTCTACAGGTGGTTTGTCAACCCCACTTACCTGTGTGAGGCACACTTCAGAAATGCACAATGCTTTTCTAGAGATATGTGCTGCATCCCAATTCGCATACTTATACTATGCCCTAAAAGTATGTACTTTTTTTGAGAGGGAAAAATATATACTTTTGAGGGTGTAACAAGAGTATGCAAGCTTTAGGACATACTACTTCCTTCTTAACAGATCGCTGTGTTGCTTAGTTACGAGCCCTGTCAATCCTCCACACATCATCCACATTTCTGTCGTATTTCATTTCCTACCTTATTGGAGAAGCAGCAGGATAATCTCCCATCCACGAGTCTTTCATGCAGAGAAATCTCCCCAGGTCTTTGGACAATTATGCATTCAGACGTTAATGTCCAAACATGTCTTTATATAAGTTCACATTGTTGTTGCAGATGAAATATAACACGGAAGCGTGATTTAAATATTTTCCAGTGGGCTAGATGTTAATTAACATTCATACAAACATCTTTACCGAAGTCTCTCTACTTGACGGTTGGTCTTGTGCGTCCATCATGTTTGTAGTTTATTTACACTTTTCACCCGCGTTTGTAGTTCTAATCGAATTCACGTCCAACATGCAATGTACTGTGGGCAATATCAGCGGTTAGAGTATGGACGGTTCTACACTTCAAATTTTGACCGGAAATAGTAAACCATCCGGGAAGCTTTGACATACTCTTTTCAACTTACTTCGATTTGGGACATACCAATTCTATTTTCAAATACTATTTAGGACGGATAGTATGCGAATTGGGACGCAGCAATGAAGTGATTTTAAGATGTGTCTGGTGCATAGAGAGATAAAAAGTGTTTAATTACTTGTTTTTAAAGTATGACAGACTCTAAAATTCGTTTACACAGGAACAATGTTTCCACACAACATTCTGACATTACTCTTACAATCAGTTGTCATGTAATCTCCATAGCAACATACTGTAACATCATTTTTCTATCATCTGTGGTACTTTATTCTCCTCTCGCAACAATCTTTCTTTAAAGCAACAGTTGCCATCCTAACATGAAGTAAATCTTTTTGGAGCGGCTGACAGTAGTATTGGTAACCTAGTAACCAACAGTAAACAAAGCAAGCATAATGGAGTCAGCTGGGTTTAATATTAGCAAAGACTATGGCCGCGTCCGAAATTGCCTACTACTCAGTAGGTACTGCATTTGAATTTAAACGTACTACTCGGCTGTTAGAAAAGTATGTTCTATACAGTAAGAATATCAGTAGCATGAATGGAACTTGGACGTACTATATCCACCATTTTGTCATGATCACGTGACCTACCCGCATCAGTTGCGTCGCTTCACTTCCATTCATGAATTCTCTCGCAGTGCATCATGGGATAGTGTAGCGTCCATCCGATGTGCACTTCAAAATCTCGCCAGAAGTAATAGGTCATCCTGGTACTTCTCGCATACTGTTTTTCGAATTCTGTGAATTCGGACATAATACTCGGCTTGCATACTGTTTTTAGCGTACTATATAGTATGGAAGTATGCGATTTCGGACGCAGCTTAGAATACACAAGACATGTCACTTGTATAGTTTTGAATGGGGAAAAGTGTAACGGTCAATATGACGAATGAAGCGCCGCCTTCTAGTACTAGAGTCAATCAGCGATCGCTATAGACTGAGGATTCTCCGGCGGAGGGTCTCAGACCAGACGTGAGTTGCTGCAGATTTTGTGTGATTTGAACAATTAGAAATGAAACTAAAGAGACAGTTGTTGCTTATTTTTATTAGTGATTCCTGATATGAAATTTAATCGTAAGCTTGGCAAGTAATTTTTAAGAATTTGACGTTTTCCCATTCAAACAGAATGCCCAAGCATACTGCCCGAGAGGCGTCTCAAAGATGGTTGCCGATTGAAATGACTTGCCTTAAAGAGACTTTGATATTAGCTATGTCAGAGTTTAATCGACAAATGCGTTTGCGTCTCCCATTATTCACATTATTAACCCTTTTTCCACAGAAGCCGAAAATGATGTGAATTAATTAATGGACTTTTATTGGAAATTTGCCATTTCCGTCACTAGTTTCTCATGCAATGGACCCTTTTCACAAGACTGTTATGACATGTTTAAAGGTCATCAGCATTTTAATTCCTTGAAATATTTTAATATTTAGATTTAAAAAAGACCGTATGTACATTTATATGTATTTATATATGTATTATATCATCTTCGCATCAAATTACAAAAAAAAAATTACCGCTTGTGCGAGGCGTTTCTAATGCAGTGTCTATGGGGGCAGGACAGTAAATTTAATGTTGTTTTCTCTCTTCTGGCTGCCGTTATCAGTCTTACACTGTTTTTTTTTTTTTTTTTTCTTTTTCTGAAAGTCTTGATAACACCATCGTGGAGTTTTTCTTTTATTATTTCAGCAAATAGGATTGTAAAAAAATGTATTTGTTGTACTCTCCCATTCACTGTTTACCAACTATGATGACTTCTGCTGCTGAGAAACCCGGAAATGTGAAAAGGGTCCACATTTTAAATGCGCATTAACACGGGTGTGATGGAAACCCAGCTAACGATTTATTTGCCGTCTGTGTGACTGTTACAAACAATGTGACAGTCGATCATTCACAGCACTGCAGTCCTCCTTTATCATCATTCCATCTGTTTAACTTCACAAGACACCAGCAGCTCAATACAGTCCCAGTAATAAACCCTGCCAACACTCTTTTTCTGAAAGCCACGCCATAAATCTGTGTGAGAAATAAACTGCAAATGTTTGTTATATACTGAAAAACCTTCAAGCATGTCAGTGTTAGCCTAGGATTCAAACAAACATGTAATGTTCCTCTAATGATTGGTTCTAGTTTGGTTATTTTTTAAAAGAACCAATAAATAAATAAAATAGTGTTAATGTTTGGGGAATGTTCCATTTTTAAGGTTTTGTTTTTTTTGCAATAATGAAATAACATAAAAATAACCTATACAGAACGTTCCCTCATTATTTTCAGAAGTTTATTTTACAACCATGTAATAACATTCTCAGAAAGTTACAGTTTGGTTAGAAAAATAAATAAATAAATATATATGTACACAGAGAATGTTTCCTCATGGCTATTTTAAGGTTATTGTTTTCCTACCATAAAGCAATGTTCCCAGAACGTTGCTGGGTGGTTATTTTAAAAATAACATGAAATTAACCTCTAAAGAATGTTCCCTCGTGGTTGTTTTTAGATCATTATTTTGAAACAAAAAAATTATGTTCTGAGAAAGTTGCAGGGTCATTATTAAAAAATAAAAATAAATAAATAAGGATAAAAATTAAAAACTTTACACAGCGTTCCCTCTTGGCTGTTTTTAGGCTACTTTTTTTAACCATAAATTAACATTTCCAGAACGTTGCTGAGTGGTTCTTTTTAAATTAACATAAAATTAACCTATTGTTTAGAGAATGTTTCCTCATGGTTGTTTTTAGATGCAACCAAAAAATAACATGTATTTAAAAAAAAAAAAAAAAAAAAAAAAAAAGACAATGTTACTGTTTTTAATCATAACGTAACATTTCCAGAACATTGCAGGATGGTAATTTTATATAAAAAAAACCCATCAAAATAACCTATATAGAATGTTCCCTTGTGGTTGTTTTTAGATGATTATTTTGCAACCAAAAAATCTCTCTCTGAGAAACTTGCATAAAGTAACATTTCCAGAACATTGCAGGGTGGTAAATTTAAAAATAACATGACATTAACCTAAATAGAATATTTTCTCATAGTCACTTATATGTTTTTATTTTGCATATATAACTATACAGAACTATACTAGGTTATTATTTTTACAACCTAAACGTCGAATCCGTTTTAAGTTGATCATATGCATGTTTAAAACTTGAACGCTGTCATTTTGAATGAACCTCAGGCGTTGAGTGTAAGTAAACAGATGGTTTTTGTAAGGAGTTTTTATGTTTCTGGTGCTCTGATGATTAACTGCATCATTTGCATTTCTCTGCTCAGGAGCGAGTCCTGCGTTTATTAGCCATTTATCTGTTAATTGACTGAAAAATGACACAGAGGTTTCGAAATTAGCTTACAGTGAGCCGAAAGACTTCATTTGTTAAGGCCAAAAACAAAATGTCTTTTAAATGGATCTGTGTACGTTTTAAAATGGACTGTTTCTGACTAAATGCTTTAATGATGTAAATTCTGGCAACCATTACTTTGCCACAGCCATATCACCCTGCAGCCCAAAACCGGTTACTCACTGAAGCTAAGCAGGGCTGAGCCTGGTCAGTACCTGGATGGGAGACCACATGGGAAAACTAGGTTGCTGTTGGAAGTGGTGTTAGTGAGGCCAGCAGGGGGCGCTCAACCTGCGGTCTGTGTGAGTCCTAATGCCCCAGTATAGTGAAGGGGCACTTTACTGTCAGGGAGCGCCGTCTTTCGGATGAGACGTTAAACCAAGGTCCTGACTCTCTGTGGTCATTAAAAGTCCCATGGCACTTCTCGTAAAGAGTAGGGGTGTATCCCCGGTGTCCAGGCCAAATTCCCACCATCGGCCTTTACCCATCATGGCCTCCCAATCATCCCCATCCACCGAATTGGCTCAATCGCTGGTGTGTGTTGAGTGCACTGGCATTGTTGTTCTGTGGCTGCCGTCACATCATCCAAGTGGATGCTGCACACTGGTGGTGGAGTGGAGAGACCCCCCTCATGATTGTGAAGCGCTTTGGGTGTAAGGCCATACATGATAAATGCGCTATACAAATACACATTAGATTACATATATTAATTTAATAATATATATAAAAACAAATGTGTAATTTTTTATGTTTTTGTGTAATTGTCATAACAGTTGTACTTAATTTAATGTGTTTAAATATGTAAAATTATTATTATACACATTTTATTTTAATGTGTATATTTACAGCTATGTACATTTCTCTTTAAAATATAAATATATGTACTTGAATATATAGCGTTGCAGCTGGAAGGGCATCCGCTGCGTAAAACATATGCTGGATAAGTTGGCGGTTCATTCCGCTGTGGCGGCCCCAGATTAATAAAGGGACTAAGCCGAAAAGAAAATGAATGAATGAATGAATGAATATATAGCATAATCCAATGTATGTCCTGGGCTTCTAAATTTTTATATTTACATTTTTTTATAATGTAATGAATTGTTTTGATGTCCTTCAAACAGCCGCACACACTTATGCACATTGACTTATCTCTGTGCATCATTTTAATTAAAATATCTGTAGATCTCTTTATTATTTTCTATCAATATATTAGTTTAATTCTTTTAAAGCAATAGATTTGTTTATTTCTGTTTAATGATGTAATGTTTAAAATAAACATGAATATGCTTCGGTTTAATTATAAAAATACATGTGGGTTCATATAGATTTGTTTACATAGTTTTGAGTCACCATCTTCATGTGTGTGTGTGTGTGTGTGTGTTTCACAGGCCTCTGAGGAGAATGGCGAGCAGATGGCGTGTTATTTCGTAGCTGTGAGCCTTTCAGAAGAAGACGACTGTAAGAACAACCACTGGACCGTCAGCAGGAAGCTCAGCGAGTTTCAGGCTCTGCACAGGAAGCTGACGGAGGTACAGACCTTTGTGTGTGTGTGTTAGAGATGCGTGGATCAGCTAAAATGTCACCCGAATCCGCGGCTTCATACTAATCATCCACCCGCCCGCACACATAATTTTATGTGATATATATATCCGCACCCGATCGTCACTTTAATAATTCTAATTCTGTTTTAAGCATGATAATAGGTCAGCGTGGATCATTCGTTATTAACAGCAGATTCAGTGAGGTAATCTGCGCATCCCTTGCCAGAGACAACATGGAGGAGGCGTACTGTATATTAAGATTATCCACAGCGCCCTCGGATATAACCGCCATCTGCGCATCACTAGTGTGTGTGTGTGGATCACGGTTAAACACAACAAGCTGTATTTCCACTGTCAGACCAGTAACTCTTGGCTGTTGGTCCTGAGGAAGCCCTGACATGGCCTGGTCAAGCCCCAGAAGTGAGAGTAGAAATGGACTGGCCTTCAGCACTAGCACACACACATTATTTAGGCCTGACAGTGGAAACACAGGTACTGATGTGTGTCATCAACCCGACATTCATAAACTTGGCTTAATGTGCTACCATGTGTGACACAAGTTTTTTTTTTTTTTTTAGTTCGTTTCAACTCGGCGCAGATATATTTTCACATTCTGCGACATGTTGTTTAAATAGCAAATGCATTTGATTGTTGACGCGTTGCTATTTTGAAGCAACCAAAATAGACTAAAAGCTAAACAAAACAAAAAAGCAACTAAAAGCTGCTCTAAAGTCAATGGCACAGTTTTTTGTTTTGTTTAAGAGCACAGTGATATGCACCTCAAGGCGTTTCCATGCGCATACATGTTGCTTATTACACACACAGGGATGCACAGCAGCACAGAAATATGAAAAATGAATGGATTAAAATGTAAAAGATTATTATTATTGTCTACATAAATATAAAACCTCTATCTCCTCCCACACATTTCTTACCTCAGGGGGCTTTGGTGAATCTGGCTCTGATGTAGATGGTTTGCTGCTTTAACCTCACGCACCAGCAGATCTGTTTCTTTTCCAGTAAAGCGTTCAGTTTTTCTGCTTACAGTGTCCAGCATGTAAATAGCGAATGCACCATGGTGTGTCCAGATTGTTCTTAAAGGGAATAAGAGATGAGAATGTGATTGGTTTAGTGCACATTATGTCCAAAATTCATCCATAATAACTCATTAAGAGAATAAGGACAACCATTTTTTTCCCGCCCTTAGAATAGCAAAAGTGGATTTAGACATTCCCTAAGTGCACCTGCATTAGTGTTAGTGTCACGATACTGGAATTCAATATCAATCAGTACTGGAATTTTAAAAACATCCATTTCCTGCTAACATTACAGCGCTGTTGAGCACGTTCTTAAACAGCGCTGATTTGCCGTTGTATTCACATGCCGCTGTTTACTGAGTGTAACCACAGATACAGGGACACTGGTGCTTTTTAAAGCCGCGATTCATCAGCGGATCGCTCGTATGTCAGCTTATAGACAAACCAGCTGATCGACGTGACTTTGAAACACTCCAGTGTGCCTGTATCTGTGGTTACACTCAGTAAACAGCGGTGAGTTCGGTGAACTGATGACCTTCACGGCCAATCACAGTCATTTCTGTTGAGCATGTGAACACAATGGCAAATCAGCGCTGTTTAAGAACGTGCTCAGTAGCACTCAAATGTCAGCGGGAAATGGACGTTTTTAAAATTTCAGTACCGATTGGTATCGAATTCCAGTATCATGACAACACTAACCTGCACTGTGCGCTTTAGGCCATACCATTAGATCATTAAAATGGAGCCCAATGTATTGTTGAATATTATTATCTCTGATGCAGATCATGCACGACTGAGCACACACTGACTGACTCTCTGCTTTTCTCTCTCAGTGTTTTCCGTCACTCAAAAAGGTCCAGCTTCCCTCACTCAGCAAACTGCCCTTCAAATCCATCGACCAAAAATTCCTCGACAAATCCAAAAATCAACTCAACGCGTTTTTACAGGTAAAGCCATTGCTGAGATGCTTTTGAAGGCCTGCATGAAAAAGTTTGACCCTGGACCACAAAACCAGTCAATAGTCACAAATACACTGTATGGGTCAAAATGACAGATTTGTTTTTAAAGTAAAGATCATGTTCCTCCATGAAGATATTTTGTAAGTTTCCTACTGTAAATATACCAGAACTTAATTTTTCGTAATATGCATTGCTAAGCACTTCAATTGGAAACTTTAAAGGTGATTTTGCAAACTTTTAAGACAATTTTCTCAGTATTTAGATTATTTTTTTTTTACCCTCAGATTAGTTTTTCAAATAGTTGTCTCAATATATACACTCACCGTCCACTTTATTAGGTACACCTTACTAGTACCGGGTTGGACCCACTTTTGCCTTCAGAACTGCCTTAATCATTCGTGGCATAGATTCAACAAGGTACTGGAAATATTCCTCAGAGATTTTGGTCCATATTGACATGATAGCATCACGCAGTTGCTGCAGATTTGTCGGCTGCACATCCATGATGCAAATCTCCCGTTCCACCACATCCCAAAGTTGCTCTATTGGATTGAGATCTGGTGACTGTGGAGGCCATTTGAGTACAGTGAACTCATTGTCATGTTCAAGAAACCAGTCTGAGATGATTCGTGCTTTATGACATGGCGCGTTATCCTGCTGGAAGTAGCCATCAGAAGATGGGGACACTGTGGTCATAAAGGGATGGACATGGTCAGCAACAATACTCAGGTAGGCTGTGGCGTTGACACGATGCTCAAATGGTACTAATGGGTCCAAAGTGTGCCAAACAAATATGCCCCACACCATTACACCACCACCACCAGCCTGATCCAATGATACAAGGCAGGATGGATCCATGCTTTCATGTTGTTGACGGCAAATTCTGACCCTACCATCCGAACGTCGCAGCAGAAATCGAGACTCATCAGACTTTTTCATTTTTCAAATCTTCTATTGTCCAATTTTGGTGAGCCTGTGCGAATTGTATGTTGTGCGTTCAGAGATGCTCTTCTGCAGACCTCGGTTGTAACGAGTGCTTATTTGAGTTACTGTTGCCTTTCTATCAGCTGGAACCAGTCTGGCCATTCTCCTCTGACCTCTGGCATCAACAAGGCATTTGTGCCCACAGAACTGCCGCTCACTGGATATTTTCTCTTTTTCTGACCATTCTCTGTAAACCCTAGAGATGGTTGTGCGTGAAAATCCCAGTAGGTCAGCAGTTTCTGAAATACTCAGACCAGCCCGTCTGGCACCAACAACCATACCACGTTCAAAGTCACTTAAATCACCTTTCTTCCCCATTCTGATGCTCGGTTTGAACTGCAGCAGATCGTCTTGACCATGTCTACATGCCTAAATGCATTGAGTTGCTGCCATGTGATTGGCTGATTAGAAATTTGCATTAACGAGCAGTTGGACAGGTGTACCTAATAAAGTGGCCGGTGAGTGTACATCAATAGAAAGCTTATTTATTCTCTAGTGTTTTTAGTTCCTACAATGGATGCCAATAGCTGCTTTTCCCCCCCAACATTCTTCAGAATATCTTGTTTTGTGTTCAACAGAAGAAAGAAATTCATAAAAATGTACAACCACTTGAGTGTGAGTAAATGTTGATTTTCGGGTGAACTGTCAAACTGTGCAAACTATTTCTTACTGGCTCTATTTTCCACATGCTCGAAGCAAAATGTAAACTTTCCTATCTGTCAAAAGCTTTATCAGTGTGTTCGTTTCCAAAGTCCTTCCTTAAACACATCACACAGCTCATTTCCCAGCATGCATCTGTACGTCTCTGTTGGTGACCATTTCTCAGAAAAGACCAAAGGTTTTAAAGTGAGAACTCAGACATCCAGAGCTGCAGGAGGCTTTTGAGTGTGTGTGTGTGTGTGTGCGTGTGCGTGTGTTTGTTTTATCCGAAGGCCTGGTAAATCTGTACAGTGTGCTGGAAAGTGAAGAATCAAAGCTTTCACTGTGGGTTTTCATTGAGCTAGCGATGTTCAAAAGGATCGTTTTCTTGCAGTATATTGGTTGTATCTGCATCTGTGTTTGTGTGATATTTGAGCTTATGTGTGTGTGTTTGGTGTGTAGAAAGTGCTGACGGACGAGCGCATGTGTCAGAGCGAGGCGCTGTATGCGTTTCTCAGCCCGTCTCCAGAGCACCTGAAGGTCATCGACATCCAGAAGAAATCCTCCTTCTCCCTCGCTTCCTTCCTGGAGAGACTGCCGGGAGACTTCTTCTCACACCAGGAGGTCAGGCAGACACACACACACACACACACACACACACACACACACACACACACACA
>CAIGQV010018344.1:601696-621960 GCA_903798115.1 Danio jaintianensis | reverse complement strand
CCAAAAACACAGCCATGAATAAAGAATGGTACCAAAACACCCTCCAACAGCAACTTCTTCCAACAATCCAACAACAGTTTGGTGAAGAACAATGCATTTTCCAGCACGATGGAGCACCGTGCCATAAGGCAAAAGTGATATCTAAGTGGCTCGGGGACCAAAACATTGAAATTTTGGGTCCATGGCCTGGAAACTCCCCAGTACTTAATCCCATTGAGAACTTGTGGTCAATCCTCAAGAGGCGGGAGGACAAACAAAAACCCACTAATTCTGACAAACTCCAAGAAGTGATTATGAAAGAATGGGTTGCTATCAGTCAGGATTTGGCCCAGAAGTTGATTGAGAGCATGCCCAGTCGAATTGCAGAGGTCCTGAAAAAGAAGGGCCAACACAGCAAATACTGACTCTTTGCATAAATGTCATGTAATTGTCGATAAAAGCCTTTGAAACGTATGAAGTGCTTGTAATTATATTTCAGTACATCACAGAAACAACTGAAACAAAGATCTAAAAGCAGTTTAGCAGCAAACTTTGTGAAAACTAATATTTGTGTCATTCTCAAAACTTTTGGCCATGACTGTATAATGTATTTATTCAAGGAATTTAATTAAGCAATTTATTTATTTGAATTTATTTTTTTGTTTTGTATTTTTCCACAATTTCATATTTCTTGTGACAGCTGTAGTAATATGTTTGAGCTTTTATTTTTATTTAGTTCTTGTAATTATTTTGTTACTGTCTCTACTTTTAATCACACAAACACACATTTCCTGATAATGGTTGAAAATGATTTTAATTGTGTGCACATTTATTTAAGATATAAGCAACACTTTATTTATATTTTGAAAGTAATTTAATTCTTAAATCTTTTTAAAATTATTTTTTAAGAATTATTTTCAAAATCTGTTATTTTAATATTTCAAGCTATTTATTTATTTCAATACGTTTTTTTTTATATATTTTTTTCCACAGTTCCATATTTTTAGGGACAGCTGTAGTCATTTGCTTGAGCTTTTGTTATTTATATTTCTTTTGTAACTATTTTGTTAATATCTCTATTTTTAATCACACGCACACACACGCACACTTAAATAATAATGGTTGAAAGTGATTTTTATTGTGTGTACATTTATTTAAGATATAAGCAACACTTTTTTTGTCAAAAACTGAAAACTTGAATATGAAAATAGTTGGTATATGCATTTTAGATTAATAAAGAAAGAAAGAAGAACACATTCATTATTAACCACCTCAGAAAACTCCTAACATACTACTTATTAATAGCTAGTAATGTGGCTGTAGTGGTTAAGTTTGGCTATGGGACACTATAAATTGGCATTCATATGTGCTTTATAAGGACTAATAACAAGTAACTAAGTGAGAACTGGCCCCCGTGCTAGAGTAAGATACGAGTGCGGCTGAAATAATACTAAACATTTCATTCATCAGCATCACAAGCAGCAATTTTAAAATCCCGAACGTTTCATCACTTCCTGTTTGTTAAGTCAGTCCAGAGCCGTCATCCATTTCACCTGGGAGATTAATAGTGGTTGCGTTCATATTTTCCCATGCGCTGCGTCAATCTGCAACTCTTTACAGATGAGTGGATCAATCTTGACAGCCTGGAGGAGCAGAAATGACAAATCACACAACTCAAGAGTCACTAATACACCAATCAAATAACAGAACTAATGCTGCAGACATGACATCAGTTTAAATTCTGCATAAACAACAACAGTGCCATTATTAATCACAATGTGCGCATCCACAATAGTCACATCGTAGGATACGCAATGTTGAGTTGGGATTATAGTTGACCTGAATGAAGCTTAAGAGTTTAATCTTAATGGAGCGAATGTCACGTTTTTAGGAGAGTTTAACGCATTCAGGCACAAGACATTTCACCATTTTTACTTTAATACAGAATACTTTTTATTGAATTATTTGTACAATGGGGTGGCACAGTGGGTAGCGCTGTCGCCTCACAGCAAGAAGGTCGCTGGTTCGAGCCTCGGCTGGGTCAGTTGGCATTTCTGTGTGGAGTTTGCTGTTTGGAGTTCTCCCAGTGTTGGCGTGGGTTTCTTCCGAGTGCTCCGGTTTCCCCCACAGTCCAAACACATGCACTATAGGTGAATTGGGTAAGCTAAATTGTCCGTAGTGTATGTGTGTGAATGAGTGTGTATGGGTGTTTCCTAGTGATGGGTTGCAGCTGGAAGGGCATCCGCTGCGTAAAACATATGCTGGATAAATTGGTGGTTCATTCCGCTGTGGCAACCCCTGATTAATAAAGGGACTAAGCCGAAAAGAAAATGAATGAATTAATAATTTATACAATGGGGGCGACATGGTGGCTCAGTGGTTAGCACTGTCGCCTCACAGCAAGAATGTTGCTGGTTCGAGTCCCGGCTGGGTCAGTTGGCATTTCTGTGTGGAGTTTGCATGTTCTCCCCGTGTTGGCGTGGGTTTCCTCCGGGTGCTCCGGTTTCCCCCACAGTCCAAACAAATGCGTTAAGGGTGATTTGAATAAACTAAGTTGGCCGTAGTGTATGTGTGTGCCGCCCCCTGACTTTCAATATCTGGAGTAGATCTTTTGAAGTTCCATGATATTTCTGAAAATTCCATGACCTGTGCAAAATTACATTTCTGAGAAAGTAAGAAATGAGTTGCATCTCCCGATTCTGGTACTTGTGAGAGGAAAGGTACCTGTGTGCAGTAGTGTTTTGCCTTGTCTCTATTCTGCTGGACTCCTCTGCCCAGATGAAGACAGCGAGCGTAATAAAACATGCCTATAGCGATGCCCTTCCTGACGTACTCCTCCAGACAGCCTGTATGCCGCGCTATAGCACCGGTGTCCTTGTATTTGCACACTCTGAAAGTCAAAGCAGAGCATGTTTCAGTTCACATGTAAATCAGAGCTGTTCTTCAGAGCGGGTGTGTGCTGTACCTCTGGCCGAGTGTGGCGGCTCTGGAGTAGAGCTGTCTGTGGTAGTAGCAGGCCGTGAGGTGACCCTGAGCATAGACGTTCCCTCTTTCTGCTGCCTCCTTCAAGCAAAACAGAGCTGAGTCTGAGTCCTGCTGGACACCATGACCATACAGATACATCAGGCCCAGAGCAGCCTGAGACTCCAGACTGCCGTTACCACACGCCTGCGAGTGCCAGCAGAACGCCTGAGGAGTGAACACACACACATTAATAGAGCTTTATCCACCATTTTATTACATCCTATGATGCTTTATGTGAATTATAGGAGTAAATAAAAACTTTAAGTATTAAACGTGAATACAATGAGGTGTCATTATTTTCCTCACAGAAGAATTTCCAAGTGTGGCAAATTCTATATTTACATATATACAGTGCTCAGCATAATTGAGTACACCCCATTTTGAAAATGAGTATTTGTATCCATTTCTTAGTGAATATAGGCAATGTATTTTGGTGCATTTAAACAAAACAGATTTATTAAACAGATATATTTATTAAAATAATATTTTAGTCACCAAACATATTTAGAAATTAAAAGATAATACAATTACATTCAAGCAAAATATTGCAAAAAAAAATTACAGCCTACAAAATTTCAACTAAATATTTCAATTTTTTTTGTTTCTCTTGATTTTTCCTCTTTTTAAAATTTGTATTTAATATTTTTCTATAACATATAAATTTGGGTGTACTTATTTTTGGACCGTTATCGTGAGTTATTTTGTTAGATAAGCTCCAGTTTGGCTTCAGTACTGACTAATCTAATGTATATGCACAATATAATATTGTATATCTTCCTATTAAAAATATAAATTTACAAGATAGATTTGTGAGGGGTGTACTCATATATTCTGAGCACTGTACATACACACTTCACATTATATTAGATTGCTATTTGTTGTGTTATTGTATGGTATACAGTAGTATATTGCCAAAGGAATACGAAGCTGATCCTATGCTGACCACAAACCCTGAAAAGAAAGTCATGTTTTCTCTGATGATGTGTGATGTTTGTCAGTGATTTCAGGACCTTTCTGAGGTCGAGGCTCTCGGGTCTGCTGTAAAACATGCCCAGAGCTGACTGAGCTTTCACACTTGCGTTCGGGTTTCCATCATCAGCTGCCAGGAGCCAAAGCCTGTGGAAAAAACACACAAACTCTTCACATGCTCTTCCCGTTTTAAAGGTTCAAAATCAAATTGGTCTTGATCTTTTGAATTATAAGACGTCTTTGTTCCATTAAAACAACTTTAAAGGGATAGTTCACCCCAAAATGTTAATTCTGCTATTATTTACTCTCCCTTTACTTGTTTTAAACCTTTATCAGTTTATTTTTTCTGTTAAACACAAAAGAAGATATTTAGAAAAATGTTGGAAACTGGTAACCATTGACTTGCATAGTATTTGTTTTTCCTACTATGGAAGTCAATAATTACAAGTATTCAGCTTTCTTCAAAACATCTTTTTTGTGCTCAACAGAAGAAAGAAATTTATAAAGATTTGGAACCGCTTGAGGGTGAGGAAATAGTGAGGAAATGTTCATTTTTGGGTGAACTATCCCTTTAAAAGTCCTTGTTATACTCCAGGGGTGCCCAAACTTGGTCCTGGAGGGCCAGTGTCCTGCATATTTTAGTTCCAACCCCAACTAAACACACCTGAAGCAGCTAATCAAGCTCTTTCTAGGTATACTTGAAACTTCCAGGCAGGTGTGTTGAAGGAAGTTGGAGCTAAACTATGCAGGACACCGGCCCTCCAGGACTGCTGCTTTTTACATTGGATACCATATACAGATTAATCTTCAGTTTCTGATGTTCTCCACATGTCTGATAAACAGGACAAACTGAAGACTGAAGAACTTTCTCTTTGGTGTGTTTGTTTGCGTTTTTGTTCACACTTCAGGAGGATCTCAGGATCAGGAACAAGTGGATGGTTAATCTTTAAAGTGTGCATGAACTGCAAGTTGCTGCAGACATTTATTACAGTGTTATAATGCACTTTCAACTCAAATGTAATATTAAGGGGCATGTTTTGGATGCTTTCTTGATTTTTTTTTTGGTGGTTTTCCATTGGGAAGAGGTCAAATATGTCATTTTTACTGCTGATCTGTAGTTTCTGGATTAATATGGAGTATAGTATATATATATGTGTGTGAGTGTGAGAGAGACCTTAGCGCATTTACCTTGATATGTCTGAGAAAATCTAAATAAGCACCTCAGCTCTCAGAACATAGTAAACATAGTAAGTGTATTTATGCACGCACACTATAATTTGCTGTTATATAGAGCTCCACATAAAAGCCAGAAATGTTTTTGCACAGGCCTAAAGGGTTCATGCTGCCAACTGATGATCAGCAGTAAAAATTACTAATCCTCCTCTTCCCAACAGGGAACACCACCAACAATCAAGAATGCATGATTATATGGTGTCAAGGCTTTACAATCAAAAAATGTCATTATAATGGAAGTCAATGGGGCAAAAACAGCCACTAACATAACGAAAGGGTCATCAATTTGAACAGTACACAAGGGTTAAATATGTATATGATATGTAAGTTATTAATTACATAATGCTTTGTCTGTGAAGGATGGTTTTATATGGATGTTGTCAAAATCAAATCTGAAAACCTGACCTTTTCACAAACAGGGTCAGAATGAGGGTTGAAATCAATATTTTTTTTTTTTTGGCATATCTATTAGTTTTTAGTGTAACACAACTTTATTAACATTATAAGTGAATCTAAAGGACAGGTTTAAAAAAATTAAAAACCCATGTCATGACCCCTTTAATGCACAGACATCTTGCCAGTGATGTTTTGCTGATTATTTCTCACCGCTCGGCTTCACTGCTGGACGCCTGCACCCCAAAACCCTCCAGATATGCCTGACCGAGGTTATACAGCGCTGCGTATCTGACAGAGCCCGCTTTAGATGAATCCCAGAATGCAACTCTTCTCATGTACTCCACTGCTCTGCCCTGTTAAAGTTTACACATAGACATCCATTAAGCCTGTTTACATCAAGGATTATAACCACAACAATAAAGATTTAACTTTAATAATGAAAAAATTTATATAATAATAATAATAAAAAGGAAGTAAGGAAATCTTTGTGAAATTTTGGTGATAAATGGTGAAACGTTGGTGCATGCAAAATAAGCAGAACGATATTATGCACTGATGTGCACACTTGTATATTTATTATTATAGTTATTCATTCATTTTCTTTTCGGCTTAGTCCCTTTATTAATCAGGGGTCACCACAGCGGAATGAACCGCCAACTCATCCAGCATGTTTTACACAGCGTATGCCCTTCCAGCTGCAACCCAACAGTGGGAAACACCCATACATTCCCATTCACACACATACACTACAGCCAATTTATGTTATTCAATTCACCTATTCACCTTATTCTTCACGTTCGAGTGGGTGCAGCCATTTGAATCTTTTTGGCTCGAGACTTCCGGTCTCATTCACTTCCATTCATTTTTAGACGTTAAAAACGGCTCGTTCTGCTGCTTGATGTTGCAAACTTATATTTTCTTATTATATTATTCTACTTTGTCTGTACAGTCATGCAAACACTTGTTTGTAGAGCAACTTGTTTGACCGTTTTCAGCCGTTTAGTATTCCTAGTCATTTCTCCCATAGGCGACTGAATCGGAAGTTGTAAAACAATCGCAAAAACGAGCGCACTTCCACATTGAAGAATAAGGTCAATAGCGCATGTCTTTGGACTGTGGGGGAAACCGGAGCACCCGGAGGAAACCCACGTGAACACGGGGAGAACATGCAAACAGAAATGCCGAGGCTCGAACCAGCGACCTTCTTGCTGTGAGGCGATCTTGCTACCCACTGCGCCACCATGACACCCCTATTACATTTACATTACATTTACATTTAGTCATTTAGCTGACGCTTTTATCCAAAGCGACTTACAAGTATTATGCAGAGGCCAATTATCACTGCAGAGCAAACGGGGGTAAGGTGTCTTGCTCAAGGACACTTCAGTCATTGTCTGCTGGCACTGAGATTCAAACCCACAACCTTCTGCTTACAAGTCCAACTCTCTAACCACCAGACCACGACTAACGACTAACTAATTATAGTTATAATTATAGTTATTTGGTCTTGCTGCTTATTAAAATGTTCTTATATATAAAAAAGGAAATGTTTCTTATTTTAATTTTATTTAACTTGACATACTAAAATATCTACAACTAAAAATCTATTAAAATAAGTAAAAATTATGAAAACAAGATTTCTAATACTAATAAAAACTCAATCAAGCTATGAATAAATACTAATAAATAATTAGGAAATACTTAAAGGGACAGTTCACCCAAAAATGAACAGTTTAGTGGTTCTAAACTTGTATGAATTTCTTTCTTCTCTTGAACACAAAGGAAGATATTCTGAGAAATGTTGGAAAAAATGCAGCCATTGACATCCATAGTAGGAACAAAATACTATGGAAGTCAATGGCTGTTTTTGCCAACATTCTTCAGAATATCTTCCTTTGTGTTCAAGAGAAGAAAGAAACTGAAACAGGTTTGGAACAAGTGGAGGATGAGTAAATTTAGGTGAGCTATCCCTTTAAAGTGAAAAATGTATTTTATTTTATTATTGTTGTTATTTACATTGCATTAATATAACACATACGAACTTTGATAATTGTATTTGCTTGCACGTAGCATGTTTTTAATGATTTACTGTAAATGTGATTAATATCATAATAGCAAGAAGGTCCTCACAAGGTCTTCTTTGGTTCCAAGGCCGTCGTAGTATATGACAGCCAGCTGATAGAGAGCTTGAGGATCTTCATCTTTAATTCTGTCAAAGATGAGTTCTGCTTCAGCATAGCGGCCCTGAGGAACACAGACACAACTGTGAACATCATCAAACCCTTATGAAGAAATCTACCGTCTGTCTGTGAGGCAAAAAACTCATTCTCACACCATTCTGTCTTGTAATATAACATCACCTCCTCATAGTGTAACTGTCCCAGGAGGAAGGCGGCTTGTGAATCTCCTGTTTCTGCTTTCTCTTTCAGCAGATTCACCGTCGTCTCCACTGATGCAGCATTGGCCTCTGCTCAAATTAAATGACACACACACGTTTGTTTTTTGTGAAATGTGGGTACATTACATAGGTTTCCATTGTTTTTATACTGTATAAACTGTATTTTGTATTGCCCTAACCCCACCCTACCCCTAAACCCAACCATCACAAGAAACTGTGTGCAGTTTTACTTTGACAAAAACTCATTCTGTGTGATTTATACGCTTTTTGAGAAATGAGGATGTCACCAATGTCCTCATATTTCACCTCCTTTTTGTAATACCTGTGTCATACCTATGTCATTATATAGATTTGTGTCCTGATATGTCACAAAAACATGTACACACACATTCATTCATTTTCTTTTCGGCTTAGTCCCTTTATTAATCAGGGGTCGCCACTGCGGAATGAACCGCCAACTTATCCAGCATATGTTTTACGCAGCGGATGCCCTTCCAGCTGCAACCCATCACTGGGAAACATCCATACACACTTATTCACACACATACACTACGGACAATTTAGCTTACCCAATTCACCTATAGCGCATGTCTTTGGACTGTGGGGGAAACCGGAGCACCCGGAGGAAACCCACGCCAACACGGGGAGAACATGAAAACTCCACACAGAAATGCCAACTGACCCAGCCGAGGCTCGAACCAGCGACCTTCTTGCTGTGAGGCGAACGTGCTACCCATTTATAATAAAAACATGGATCATTTAAACATACATACTGTAAGTCATTTGTAATATATAAATCTACACATAAAGATGTATTTTCTGTTATTTTGACCAACTGTCTTGTTTTGTAAAACTATTTAAATGGACAGGTATTTTAATTTAATACATTTTTAATTTAATTTTTACATTTGAAATAAATTACACAGTGATATAAATTGTAAAATGATAAAATGAGAATTTTCAAGTGGTCTCTTATATTTTTTACACATAAATATAATTGAAAATGAATATTTCACCAATATTTTGACTTTTTTTCCACAAGGTATGTAAAATATTAACACAAAGACACTTTACTTAACCTAAAAACGTGTATAAATTGTACTTTTCAATCCAAATATAGTTAAGCAACATGAAATAGGTCGTAAATATTATGAAAAATACCACCTGCCGCAAATTTTGTGTTAAATGTCGTAGTTTGCTTGACCTGAATCCGTTGACTCTTCTCTAGTTTCTTCTTGAATCTGGTTTATAGCACTGAGGAGCTCTGAGGGTTTGCTTTTCTCCGTCGAGTCCAGTTCACTGCAGTCCATTTCACTCGACGCTTTACTAACGGCTGTCACTAAATCACTTCTTTCAAACACGCTTTACTTTTACTGCCAGTCAGCAACATTTAATAAAACACACAGCGGGTTTCTCTTTCCGCTGGACTGTGGTTTTCTCGGACAATAAACTCAGATAAAAAGTGACAGAAACAAACGCGTGCTCGACGGCGGAGAAAGTAAAGAAAGCGCCACCAAATACATTAAGTGTTACCATGACAACCGTCGATGACCCCACAAACAGTACTTGTGACGCTTGTCTTTAGTAATATATTTTTAACCAAAATAAATTAGCAATATATTTATTTTTGATCGAAGTATTGCTAATAGATTTTGGAATTATTTACGTGTTTTTATTTTTATTTTTCATTACTCGCTCTATGAATGTGGCTCCTCAAATATGTTTCCGTTATTATAAAAACCCAAAGCACATATCTAATTTCTTAGACATACATATTCATCCATAAGCAAAGTCCTCTTTGTGTTTTCATTAAATTTTCTTGTTGAATTTATTTATTTAACTTCATATTTGAGAAACCTAATGTCATGCTTTTATTATTATTATTATTATTATTATTATTATTAATTAATTTATGAACACAAAGCCGTGTTTGTTCTGTATGTTTGTCTATGCATTTATATATTTGCCAATACAATATTATATACATAGTAATATAATGAACATGTTTATAGCTATAATCAACACTAAATTATATAGTTATTCCACAATATACTGTAAGATTCCTTGTCCCAATTGAAGTATATTACTGTAATTTAATAAAACACATGATTATTTTTGTTAGTTGTTTACTAAGATCTATAATACAATTTTAAGTATTTATAGTTTAACATATGTACTGATTACAAAATAAGAGTCCGCATACACGTATTAAAAAACTGCGAAGAGTAATCCTCGTGGGTTGCCGTCGTGACCCACATGTCACAACACGGAAATGAAAATTCAAAACACTAATCCGGCAGAATCTTGATTAATCGTGTGGATTTAGTGCATTTTCTGTCAAAAGTCATTTGTTTGCGGTCACTGAGGAATCAGGCCTCAGGCTGGGCTCTCGACGTGTTTTTTCACGAGTGTGTGGAGTGTTATTGATGACAGCTACTGGTCTTAATCATGAAGCTGAGCTCTTCAGTATTTGCTTTATTGTGTCTCATATTTGAGATTGTGTCCATCGCTCTTTTCCTGAGAGGATTTTTCCCGGTTCCTGTCAAATCCTCCTTTTCAGCCAAGAGCAAAGTGACTGACATTCCTGCAGAGCCACAGACAGGTAATTATTGAGGTGGCTGATTATGATAATGATGATGATGATGATGATGATAATGATTATATAGTAATTTAATTTTGGTATTAATTTTCTTAAAGCTAAATTATCTGAAATATGTTCCTTGAGCCCGTTTATTTCGCTGCTATTATTTAATAATTGTTTTATATTTTAATTATTGATAGTTTGAATTGTAAAATTATTTATAATTAATTGCCTGATATTTGTTGTTATATTTATTTTTTTATGATTTTAATTTGTGTTTCTTATGTATTTCTGTGTACTTCTGTTGTTCAATACTACTTTAACTCAGTGCACTCTGTTAATAATACATGGACATCATTTTATGTTTTTAATTTTAATTGTCCAAATCAGCTTATTGGATATTAAGGTCTGGGATTTAATTTTAGTATCACAAATTAATCCCAATTAAATTATTTTTTTATTTTTTTATTCATTCAGTCTTTGCGTTTATTTAATTAATTTTAAGTCATTATGATTACATTAAGATTGGCATAACAATGTAATTCCGTTATAGTTGTAAAAATCCAAAACTTTTACTTTCGCAAATGAGGCAAAACATAGGGTTTTGTTTTGAAATAGGATGACATCGATTATTTATATATTTTTTGATATTAGAATAAAAGATTTTACAGATGAAATTTAAAGTCTCGTTTTGTCACTCCATAATTCAGAAAATACTGTGAACAGGTAAACATAAGTAAATAAACAAATATTTAAAAATGCATAATAATAATAAAATAATAAAAAATAATTTGTTGAATATATATATATATATATACTACTGGTCCAAAAGGTTGGGGTATACTTTAAAGCATTAAGGGTTATTTTAAATTCTGACAACATATATAATTTCATAATTATAATCAGGGTCATAATTTAAATGTTTTTAATAGTAATTTACAGATGATCATTCAGATGTTTGGGCTCACACTGTAAAAATACAAAACAATATACACTACCAAAAGTTTGGTGTCAGTAGGATTTTTAAATGTTTTAAAATCAGCTTCTCCTGCTCACCAAGGCTGCATTTATTTCATCAAAAATACAGTACAAATTGTAAAATTGTGACATGTTATTGCACTATAAAATAACTGTTCAAAAGTAGTTTATCATTTAATTTAATCATTTATTCCAGTGATTTTAAAGATGAATTTTCAGCTTCATTACTCCAGTCTTCAGAGTCACACGATCCTTTAGAAATCACTCTAATATTAATTATTATTATTATTATTATTATTATTATTAATATTATTATTAATATTATTATTAATTGTAACAGCAATAAAAGCAATAATTCCTTCATTCATTTTCTTTTCGGCTTAGTCCCTTTATTAATCTGGGGTCGCCACAGCGGAATGAACCGCCAACTTATCCAGCATATGTTTTACGCAGTTGATGCCCTTCCAGCCACAACCCATCACTGGGAAACATCCATACACGCTCATTCACACACATACACTACGGACAATTTAGCTTACCCAATTCACCTATAGCGCATGTCTTTGGACTTGTGGGGGAAACCGGAGCACCCGGAGGAAACCCACGCCAACACCGGGAGAACATGCAAACTCCACACAGAAATGCCAACTGACCCAGCCGAGGCTCAAACCAGCGACCTTCTTGCTGTGAGGGGATTGTGCTACTCACTGCGCCTCCGCATCGCCCTAAAAGCAATAATGACTGGAGTAATAATTTGATTTGAAACTACATACAATAAGAAAGCAGTTATTTAAAATTGTAATAAATATTTAACAATTTAACCATTTTATTTTACATTTAATAAATGCCGCCTTGATGAACAGAATGACTTTTGACCGGTAGTGTATATTCATTTATTCATTTTCTTTTCGGCTTAGTCCCTTTATTAATCTGGGGTCGCCACAGCGGAATGAACCGCCAACTTATCCAGCATATGTTTTACGCAGCGGATGCCCTTCTAGCCGCAACCCATCACTGGGAAACATCCACACACACATACATACACTACGGACAATTTAGCTTACCCAATTTACCTATACCGCATGTCTTTGGACCTGTGGGGGAAACCGGAGCACCCGGAGGAAACCCACGCGAACACGGGGAGAGCATGCAAACTCCACACAGAAATGCCAACTGACCCAGCCGAGGCTCGAACCAGCGACCTTCTTGCTGTGAGGCGATTGTGCTACCCACTGCGCCACCGCATCGCCCCCAGTAGTGTATATATATTTTCATTTTATATATATAAATTAGGCAAATTACGGATAAACCAATTCCTCTGTAAAAACATAAATATAGAAATGAATAAAACTGTGAAGTCTGGTGTTATCACTGCGGAAGTGAAGATTTATGGCTCAGTACTAGAGAAATTGAAATTATACAGACACAACTGGACGAAATATTACAAAAGGATCACTTAAAAGTTTGACTAAAAACAGTAACACTAAACTAAAATGATGCTGTTGAAATGGTCAGTGTGGATCAGAGAGTATTTGTGCGTTCTGCAGGTAATAATGCAGTTAACTCGAGCCGAGCGCCGGTGCTGCTGTTCAAGCGTGTGGTGATGGTCCTGATCGACGCTCTCAGAGAAGACTTTGTGTTCAGCTCTGATGGACGGAGGTTTATGCCCTACACCAGACACGTGGTGGAGAAAGGCTCGTCTCACAGCTTCATCGCCAAAGCCAGACCGCCCACCGTCACCATGCCCAGAATTAAGGTCAGATACAGTCCAATCAAATCACTTGTATTGTCACATCATCAGCAGCACGTGTCCTATGAGGAGTGCAAAATATACTCCAAACATACTCAACATACTCCAAAACAATATACTATTAACAGTTAAATACAGACTGTACAAAATGCAATATAAATACGTAAAAACACACATACAGTTGAAGCCCCCCTGTATATTTTTCCCCCAATTTCTGTTTAACAGAGAGAAGATGTTTTTCAACACATTTCCAAACATAATAACTCATTTCTAATAACTGATTTCTTTTATCTTTGCCATGATGACAGCACATAATATTTGACTAGATATTTTTTAAGATCCTAGTATTCAGCTCAAAGTGACATTTAAAGGCTTAACTAGGTTAATTAGGCAAGTTAGGGTAATTAGGCAAGTCATTGTATAACAGTGGTTTGTTCTGTAGACAATGGAAAATAAATATTGCTTAAGGGGACTAATAATATTGACCTTAAAATTATTTTTTTCTAAATTAAAAACTGCTTTTATTCTAGCCGAAATAAAACAAATAAGACTTTCTCCAGAAGAAAAAATGTTATAGGAAATACTGTGAAAAATCCCTTGCTCTGTTAAACATCATTTGGGAATTATCTGAAAAAGAAAAAAAGAAAACACAGGAGGGCGAATCATTTGACTGCAACTGTATGTAGACACAAATAGACAAGTAGCATTCAAGATGTAGATTCTGCAGTCTTGACCACAGTCAAAAAGGTGTGCACATGTACACATAGTTTGACTGTTGGTAGATGATTAATTTAGGCAGTATTGTTGCTAAGTAAAAGATACAGTCCAATCACATCCTTTCATTACCTGGATTAGTTTTTGGGACACACTTTAGAATAAGGTTAAAACAACATTTACACACACAACACAGGAAAACACACTCCACAACACGTATCGCACATAATTATAGATTTCAACAACAACTCCAAACAACATACCATCCAACTCCCTCTCTGCTCTTTCCCGAACGTTCCACTTTTTAAAAGAGGCCCTACGTCACTCCAGCCAATCCCCGGTGACGTCGCCGACTTAATTAGATCAGGACCATTGATGAGGGAAAAAGCGGGAGAGAGAGAGAGAGAGAGAGAGAGAGAGAGAGAGAGACGGGGGGAACAGAGACACACACACAGACTTGCGAATGCAACATTACTTAATGTTAGTTATTAACATGAACTATTTCATTTTCTTTTCGGCTTAGTCCCTTTATTAATCTGGGGTCGCCACAGCGGAATGAACCGCCAACTTATCCAGCATATGTTTTTAAGCAGCGGATGCCCTTCCAGCTGCAACCCATCACTGGGAAACACCCATACACTCCCATTCACACACATACACTATGGACAATTTAGCTTACCCAATTCACCTAAAGCGCATGTCTTTGGACTTGTGGGGGAAACCGGAGCACCTGGAGGAAACCCACGCGAACACGGGGAGAACATACAAACTCCACACAGAAAGCCAACTGACCCAGCCGAGGCTCAAACCAGCGACCTTCTTGCTGTAAGGCGACAGTGCTAACCACTGCACCACCGTGTTGCCCCTTGTCCAACATTTATTAATCATTTATTAATGCATTATTAACATCCAAATTCATTGCTTGTTTACCTCAGTTAATGCACTGTGAGTTAACATGAATTAACAAACAACTTCATTTCCATTAACTAACATGAACAAATACTGTATTAAATGTCATTTACTGTATTAAATGTATTGTTCATTGTTTGTTCATGTTAGTAAATACATCAATAATTAATACAACCTTATTGTAACGTGTTACCGGTTTTTGAATGTGCCGCATAATTCACTGTAAAAAATGCTGGGTTCCACACAATTCCTTCATGTTGTAACAACACAAATCGATTAAATTAACATAATTATTATTATTATTATTATTATTTTTTTTACAAATGTAAGTGGATTGAACATAAAACAATTAAGTTGTCCCCAAAAAACCCTCAAAGATTGTGTTGATTCAGCTCATTTAAAAAAAGTAGTTTAAATATTTTTTGTGTGTTTATTTGGGCCTGTTTTCTTGTTGGGATATTTTATAACTAATTGCTTATTTAATTAAATATTTGTATTTTATTAATAATAATAATAATATTTAAAAATAATCATAAATATTTTTATTCTTATTATTGTTATGTATTTTTATAATGGCGTTAGAATTTGGTCTTTATTTTTTAAACAAATTAAATATTTTTTTTAAATAACAACATTATTTTGCCAATTTAATTAGATTTTAACGAGAAATTACACTAAATGTGAATACATTTTATTGTATAATGTTAATAATAATAATTATGTAAAAATTATTAATAATAATAATAATAATAGTAATAATGGGCTGCACGGTGGCACAGTGGGAAGCACGTTCGCCTCACAGCAAGAAGGTCGCTGGTTTGAGCCTCGGCTGGGTCAGTTGGCATTTCTGTGTGGAGTTTGCATGTTCTCCCCGTGTTCGCGTGGGTTTCCTCCGGGTGCTCCGGTTTCCCCCACAAGTCCAAAGACATGCGCTACAGGTGAATTGGGTAAGCAAAATTGTCTGTAGTGTATGTGTGTGAATGAGTGTGTATGGATGTTTCCCAGTGATGGGTTGCAGTCGGAAGGACATCAGCTGCGTAAAACATATGCTGGATAAGTTGGCGGTTCATTCCGCTGTGGCGACCCCTGATTAATAAAGGGACTAAGCCGAAAAGACAATGAATGAATGAATGAATGATAATAACATAAAATATTGTTTATTCTTTGTTTAGTTGCAACAAATTGAACTCAAGAAAATGTCAAAATTATGACTTCATTTTAAATATAGTGTCAAAATGCTTTCTATTTAATTTTAATTAATATAACTAAATAATAATATTTATAATAATACTTAATATGGTAATACTTCTACTACTACTAATAATAATTGCTGTAGTATATTTAATAATTTAGTATTGATTTTAATTGTGTTTTAATTGGATTGGACGTATAATTGGATGCATTTAAAACAAATCTAAATAACAACTGTGTTGCATGTAAAATGCAAAATGTGGCACACTGCTCAATATGCTGCTCACTGGTGCAGACAAGAGTGACATTGATCCTGGCCATTCGTCAGAGTCATTGATTCGCTGCATCAAATGTTATTCATTGTGAATGAAGGTTATCTGGAGATTTTGCTCACGACACAATCGATAAAGAAAGCCACGGGATGGGTTCCAGTCGTCTTCAAGTTATTTATTCCAGCACGAAGTTATTTTTCCAGCATAAAACGAGTGCTATGTTGACTCAGTGTGTCCAGCAGATGGCAGTCCTGATCTATCAGTTTTATAAGAGCGTATCGCTTTTGACATGGGGGTAGACGTTAGTAAAATACAATCAATGGGCAATTTAATAAATAATATCAATAATTCTCGTTAACTTCTGGCCGCAGCTGTATCCCTTCTAGCAACAACCGCTGGAAACCTGTGGCCAACTAACCAAAATTCTGTCGTTTCTGACTGCTGCTCAAAAATGCTCATTTTTTTCCAAAGAAATTTCAGATGGCACTTAAAAAGCTTATAACATGCCCCGGAGCAGGTTATAAGTGTCAAAGTGCCGTCTAAGATTTCCTTGGAAAAAAATTAGCATTTTTCTGAGGTAACTTTCAGAGTTTGCTATTAAAAGTTAAGTTTTGTCAGCTTACACACTCTTAAACATATCGGGGTATGTCACATTACCTGCTTTCTGGAATACCTTTATATTTTGCGGTGTCAGAAATGGACATTATTCCGCTTTCTGCTCTTATAACATGCTACGGAGCAGGTTATAAGCTTCAAATTCCCTCTAAAATTTCCTTCAAAATAAATTAGCATTTTTCTGAGGTAACTTTCAGAGCATAAGTTGCTATGGCGACTTGCAAACCCTGAAAGTTACCTCTATTTAAGTTACCTTAATTTGTTCATTTAATGTAGGTTTAATTGATTATGTCTAAATTAGGCATGGGCTGGTATAAGATTCTGAGGGCGTGATAACCTTGCATGAAAATATCGCTGTTTCACGGTATTGTGATTACTGCTCTAAAATATGGTCTGTTTTTAAATGTCTGGGCCAAAAACAGCGCTTGTTTCTCAGCATTGAACACAATATATTTAATTTTAAGAAAGATTTAAAATATTTTGGAGCAGTAAATATGTCAGGTTAAATAATTCAATTAAATCATTGCCTTCTGCTGTCTTCATCAGTTTCAAAAACACAGCTTTCTGAACAACTTGAAAAGGCATCTTCAGATATCTTTCTTTGCTTTGGATATAAATTAAGCCACTGCACTGTTCAGGTCTATAGCGTGCTTGGATGTTGGTTTATAAGCGATTTGTTTTTCAGATGTTTGCTGAATCGTAGGCTGACCAGTAGCTTTTGATGTGTATGTCCTTTTCTGCTTGAGATACACTGTTAACAATGTCTGTAAATTATACAGTATTTAACTGTAAAATGAACAGTATGTTACTGTAGGACAGTTATGCAGAATGTCACTGTATTTTAAAGTTGCATTGTGGGAAATATCTTCTTGGCGCCGCTAAAATACAGTATTTTTTAATTTGCTGTAAATCGAAATACAGTAAAACAAATGAGCGTGAAACATGACCAATCACAGGAAGGGATTTTTTTTTTCTGCCTGGAGAAAGAAAACACAGATGCAAGAAGCTGGCAGCTACAAGGTGTCTGCAAATGACAACATTGGCTCATTCTGCAAACATAGCCCCATATACGTTTCTGGAGATCGGGAATTATGTAGCCAGAGCTACGTATGGCTGCGTTTCATTTTTAAAATGAATGCTACGGGGCGGTATGACGCCGTTCCTTTTCGTGCTAGCAGCTGACCGCTTACCTCCGTGTGGACGGCTTTCCCGCTGTTACCAGTTTGACCAGTTAGCTCGTCATGTACGTCGGTGGACTTGAGACGCAGAGAGGAGTTAACCACAACAATGGGGTTCGAGTCCAGCGAAGAACGGTTCCAGAAAGCGGATAAGACCAAAACAGAATCCAAAAAATAAAATTAACAAGTAAATAACAGGGTGAGAACGTGGTAAAATCTGAAAACGTGGTAAAAATCAGACAAGGGCTTTTCTTTTTCTGGATTGCTTTTGAAAATTGTTGGTTGGGTTTAGGGAAGTGGGTGGGCGCTGGTCAGTCAATACAATTGGTTGGGTTTAGGGAAGGAGGAGGGTGGGTTAGTCGGTCGGTCAGTCAGTCAGTCAGTCAGTCATTCAGTCAGTCAGTCAACAGTGGCCTCTGGTGGGTTTACACGAGAACAGCAGGCGTGAATGGCACTCGTGAGAGAAATTCTCAAAAAGCGTACACAGCAGCCTCTGGTGGATTCAACAAAAAAAAAAATTTGCAAAAAAAACATAGCTCCTGTGACGTATTCTCCAGAAATGTATATAGAGGTACGTTTTCAGAATGAGCCTATGTTAGCCGGCGGCTATCTCTCTGCAACTCTCACATGGTCGCCCACTGAAGCTAAGCAGGGCTGCGCCTGGTCAGTACCTGTATGGGAGACCACATGGGAAAGCTAGGTTGCTGCCTGAAGTGGTGTTAGTGAGGCCAGCAGGGGGCGCTCAACCTGCGGTCTGTGTGAGTCCTAACACCCCAGTATATATATGGGGACTCTTATCGGCGTCTTTCGGATGAGACGTTGTCCTGACTCTCTGTGGTCATTAAAAATCCCAGGCGCAATATGGCTGCCGTCGCGTCACCCAGGTGGATGCTGCACACTGATGGTGGATGAGGAGATGCCCCCCAATGTGTAAAACACTTTGAGTGTCCAGAAAAGTGCTATATAAATGTAAGGAATTATTATTATGTTGGCAAATGCTCTTATGTTTCTAAAAATACTTTATATTCTTGGTTTAATTAATAAAAATGAATACAAATAATAAGTAAATAAAACTAAATTTGTGTCTGTGCATCACTTCCCGACGTGCGGTTAAAAGGCTAAAAAGCTAAATGAAGTAGTTGTTAAAAAAAACAAAAAAACGTACATATACCGTAGGAACGGTATGACAGAAAATTTTATCGTTTTTAAAACCTTTACTTTTTCAAACTGTGGTAAACCTTGAAACCGGTTATCGTCCCATGTCTAGTCTACATAATGTAAACATATCTGGGTAGGCTATGTCACATTGCCTGATTTCTGGAATACCTCCATATTTTGTGGTGTCAGAAATTGACATTATTCAGCTTTCTGCTCTTCTCTTTCCTCCTGCATTTCTTCAGCCTTTTTATTTTTTTTATTTTTTTTATTCAGAACCGAGACGTAAACAACTGCTGCTGAATTAATGGGTTTTATTAACCTTTTAATATTACACCAGCAGCTGTTTGTTTGTTAAGGATCTGTCGTGTATTGGCCAGTGCAGAAGAGCAGGAATCAGCTGATTTCTTTCAGTAATAAAGCAGATCAAGCCAGAATGAGTCTCAGTGGATTTACCTTCAATCCCGCTGTCACTCAGTCCGGGATTTACATGGGATTTTATTCTTACAGGTATTGTTTATGTTTTAGACTATATATTGCCTTTTCCATTGCAGCTTTAGTTAGTAACTAATTGGTATAAATGAACAGGAGAAATGTTTCTATGTGACCTAGCTATTTCAGGTAGTTTCCAAGGCAACGTTTATAATGCTTTGAGCTTTTCATCTAATATTAGCATCTTATTTAATTTCATTTTTTAAAAAGTAGATTTTGTATGTAGTTAAAAATAACACCACTAAACAGTATACATACAGTAACTATTGGAATTTGTAACCATTGGAAAAAAATATTAGAATTTTACTTATTAATTATAATAATAATAATAATTATAATAATAATGATAATAATAATAATAATTATTATTATTGTCATTATTGTTATTATTATTATTATTATTATTATTATTATTATTATTATTATTATT
>CAIGQV010018344.1:571827-588650 GCA_903798115.1 Danio jaintianensis | reverse complement strand
GTGTGTGTGTGTGTGTGTGTGTGTGTGTGTGTGTGTGTGTGTGTGTGTGTGCGTATGTTGTTTTCCTCATTAGATGTTGTTTCTGAGCTGATGATGAACTGAGTGAGGGAATTATGTTTGGGTGTTTCAGGAGGGCGAGGGGAAAGGTTTCATGCTGTGTTTTTCTCTGCGTGAAACACCAAAGAGTTTGTAAATTTTGTCGCTCTCTTCCCAGAATAGCTAACGAGGCATCTGGCCTATTTTAACACCTATGGTCATTTGCATTCAGATGAAGGCATTTTTTTTGTTATGTTTAATTATAGGAAAACTTTTTTTTATTGCACTTAGAAAGCACAGGATTTTTCTTGTCAAATATGTACCTGTTTATAGTGTTCTATTAAATCGGGTGTTAAACTGTTGTTAGTCATATTGTATTGTTTATGAGATATAAAAGGTCCCGATAAGTGCTTTGAAATGTGCATTTTTATTCGATGTTTGACGTATTCTCAACTGAAAAATAAAGAGAGGGCGGGACATAGAGTAGCTCCTCCCCTTTTAAAAAAACAGCCAATAGCGCTTTGTTTTTTTTTATCACATCTCTGCCAGTGGTTGAGCTCAAGCACATCAAATGAAAAGCAAATGAGAAAAAGAGGGTGGGGCATGTCAGATACTACATGGAGAGCATCTGATTGGTCAGAAGATTTGATGAGAAACTGAAGTATGAGGTGATGTCAAAAAAAAAAACAGTTGATCTATTTAGGCGGAAGTGACAAACTGCAAGCTTTGGACGTTTATATCAGGCTTATATCTTCTAAACATGAATTTGGTCACTGTTTTGGAGCACACTAGCTTATAGATATCCTTAAAACTAAGAGACTGAAACTAACATCTAAAAAACATTATTTTAATTTCACAGGTACTTTAATGGTGCAGTCAAAACTTTTATAGAGGCTATATTGTGCTCCGTTTTTTCACTGAAGTCAATTTTTATTGGTTGAAGCAAGTACGCAAATGCTCAGAATGCATTGCTAACATGCACTCCTGTTGTAGATCAAAACATGTGAGTTGGATTTAGTCATGATCATATGTTTGAAACGAATCAATGCATTAAAACAAGCTTAATTAAACATTTAAATCCTATTAGAGGGCTAGTTCATCCCGAAATGTCATTGTTTGCTCACCATTATCTGTTTCTGAACTCATTAAACTATTGTTTTTACCTTTGGAACAAACTAATATTTATTTATTAATTTATTTATTTGACCAAACCCCTACATTAAAAGTCTATTAAGCCAATTTCTGAAGTTCTGAAAAGTCAAATCGTTCATAAAGAGGTCAAATTTACACTGTAAAAAAATATTAATACATTTTTAGTTTTCCATATTTTTTTCCGTAGAAAGTTTTTATTTTTTACATTTTCTCCATTTATTTATGCTTATGAATTACATTATGGGTCATTCATCTTTCTTCCAACAAACTTTAACCTTGAAGAGTTTTTAAAAGTGACTTTTATTAACATTTTTAATTGTTTGGTGTAATATATAGTCTGTGTTGGTGTTGTATATTACGCTGCAAAAACCGTGTAATGAACTGCCAGTACATTTTCTGTTATCTTACAGACTTATTTCTCTATATGTTATTTCTTTTACATGATATTATTTTAAACTACTAAAATGTCAATAAAAGTCACTTTGTTAAACTGTAGAGATGAATTTTCAACATCAAAAGTCGACAGAGCAGGGATCAACATCCCATAATGCAATTCACAAGCGTAAATAAACAGAAAACACTTGTGAATCACAAAAAATGGAAACAATTAACAGATATTTTTTAGAGTGTAGTTTCTTCTGAATATAATTCAACCTAATCTAATTCTGAGTCTAATTCAAGCTGTGTCTCTTCAGAAGATTAAAACGCTTGGTTCATATGGATTTATTTTTTGACTATACTTCACAGATGTTTTAAAGACTTTCAATGGAGGGACGGAAAACTTTTAAAGCAACATGATAACCGAGTTGTAAATGTAGAGTGAACTACACTTTTAACTCTTCCCCCTTTTTGTCTCTTCACCTTTTTGGCTCTTCCTCTCTAAATTTTTCCTGGTGGGGACTCTCATAGACATAATGATCTTTAGACTGTACAGGATATTCTATCCCCCTACCCCTAAAGCCAACCCTCACAGGAAACAATCTGCATATTATCTCTTTTTTTTTTATTAATTCGTTCATTTACCTTTGGCTTAGTCACTATTTCAGAGGTCGCCACAGCAGAATGAGCCGGCAACTATTCCAGCACATTTTTTAGGCAGCCGTGACTCAGTACCGGGAAACAGCCATACACTCTCACATTCACACACACTCATACACTACAAGGCAATTTAGTTTATTCAATTCCCCTATAGCGCATGTGTTTGGACTGTGGGGGAAACCGGAGCACCCAGAGAAAACCCACGCCAACACGGGGAGAACATGCAAACTCCACACAGAAATGCCAACTGGCCCAGCCAGGACTTGAACCAGCGACCTTCTTGCTGTGAGGTGACAGTGCTAACCACTGAGCCACCGTGCTGCCCACTTTTTCAAAATACTTAATTTTGTGTGATTTATAAGCATGTTTACCCGTGGGAACCTCAATTTTAATCTCAAGCTGACAAGTCCCCATGAGTCTATGCGCATTCAGGTTTAGGTCCCCACTGGTATATAAAAACAAGTACACCAAGGTTATTTTACTAAACGAAAACTAAAACTACTAGTAAAAAAAAGCCCCAACATTTTTGGTAACAAATAAAAAAATTCACAATAAATGAAAAACTATAACTAAACGAAACTAACAACAACCATTGAAAAACGAACTGAAATAAAATAACAATTAGCAAAAAATAATAATAATTATCAGAATTAAAAAGCACTCAATCACTGACTTTTTTCAGAAAATCAGAGTTTCCTTCAGATGTCTGTGCTGTAAAACGGGATACGTATAATTGTAGCACCTGCTATAAACATGTTAACTTTAACTTGCTTGCTCTGCATTATAATGCTCATAGAGATCCAATCTGATTGTCGATGAAGAATGTTTATGCAATTGTCATGTCCACTATAGTGCCTTATGCAATGCTGGGAATGCAGTGTTCACTTGATTGCAATGCATTCTGATTCAAGATGTGGGAAATCAAGGTTGCACAAGCAATCATATATACACGTGTAAAGCGTGTTTCAGGCTTCAGTCAAGAATTCCTTCTTCAAAAGCATTTTTTCTTAACTACTTTTCAGCCGTGTCACTGAACCTTTTGATTAAGCATGTTGTTTACCTACTGTACCTTTAAGACTTCTAATGAGCACATAGACGTAAAGTTTGTGGCTGTAAGGGAACAAGTTATTTCCTTAGTGCTCTAAACATTTAATAATACTAATAATAATAATAATAATAATAATAATTCCTTACATTTATAAGGTGCTTTTTCTAGACACTCAAAGCGCTTTACACATTGGGGGGAATCTCCTCATCCACCACCAGTGTGCAGCATCCACCTGGATGACGCAACGGCAGCCATATTGTGCCAGACCGCACACCAGCTGATTGGTGGAGAGGAGACAGAGTGAATTATGATATGGGGATGGTTAGGAGGCCATGATGGACAGAGGCCAGTGGGCAAATTTGGCCAGGATGCTGGGGTTAAACCCCTACTCCTTTTCGAAGGACATACTGGGATATTTAATGACCACAGAGAGTCAGGACCTCGGTTTAACGTCTCATCCGAAAGATGTTGCCCACTTCAGTCCCCTTCACTATACTGGGGCATTAAGACCCACACAGACCGCAGGTTGCGCGCCCCCTGCTGGTTTCACTAACACCACTTCCGGCAGCAACCAAGCTTTCCCATATGGTCTCCCATCCAGGTACTGACCGAGCGCAGCCCTGCTTAGCTTCAGTGGGCAACCATGTGAGAGTTGCAGAGAGCTAGCCGCCGTTTTAGTTTATTAAAAGATTGTTGCATTATTGTACATGCAATTTTGCAAGATTTTGGATATACATTACCTGACAAAAGTCTTGTCGTCCATCCCAGTAGTAAGAGCAACAAATAATGACTTCTAGTTGATCATTTGGAAAAGTGGCAGAAGGTAGATTTTTCTGATGAATCATCTGTTGAACTGCATCCCAATCATCACAAATACTGCAGAAGACCTATTGGTACCCGCATGGACCCAAGATTCTCACAGAAATCAGTCAAGTCTGGTGAAGGAAAAATCATGGTTTGGGGTTACATTCAGTATGGGGGCGTTCGAGAGATCTGCAGAGTGTATGGCAACATCAACAGCCAAATTCTTCAGCAGGATAGCGCTCCTTCTCATATTTCAGCCTCCACATCAAAGTTCCTGGAAGCAAAGAAGGTCAAGGTGCTCCAGGATTGGCCAGCCCAGTCACCAGACATGAACATTATTGAGCATGTCTGGGGTAAGATGAAGGAGGAGGCATTGAAGATGAATCCAAAGAATCTTGATGAACTCTGGGAGTCCTGCAAGAACGCTTTCTTTGCCATTCCAGATGACTTTATTATTAAGTTATTTGAGTCATTGCAGAGATGTATGGATGCAGTCCTCCAAGCTCATGGGAGTCATACACAATATTAATTCTTTTTCCTCTGCACTTTATATAATGATTTATATAATGACTTTATATTCTATACTGTACATTATTTCTGTTAAGTGACTTTTGTCTAAGCAAAGTCAGACCTTACTGTCCATATTAAATAATAAAAAATCAAGGCATGATCATATTTTACTGTGGTAAAATAAGCGTAATCTAGAGGCCTTTGCCTTTCATATAAGCCACTTCTGATACCAAATGATCAACTGGAAGTATTTGCTGTTCCTAAAACTTGGATAGGTGACAAGACTTTTGTCAAGTAGTGTACACTGTCAACTTGTGTTTTTATGTTAACTTATTTTAGAAAGTTAATCAGGTTTCAACTTATGTTTTTAAGTTAAACAAATTTTAACTTGATGTTTTAAGTCAGCTTAATTGATGCAAGTTAAAATGACTTGTAAAGTTAACTTAAAATTTGAAGAGAGCAACATATTTTTTTTAAAGTGTTGGAGAGACAGAGTGATGAAGCCAATTATGATATGGGGATGGTTAGGAGGCCATGATGGACAGAGGCCAGTGGGCAAATTTGGCCAGGATGCCGGGGTTAAACTCCTACTCTTTTTCGAAGGACATCCTGGGATATTTAATGACCACAGAGAGTCAGGACCTCGGTTTAACGTCTCATCCGAAAGATGTTCCCCACTCTGTCTCCTCTCCACCAATCAGCTCTGTATGTAATAACTATAATTTTAAAATGAAATCTAAAAATAATAGGATCCAATGCTTAAGCACAGGAGTAATGTGCAACCTCCTACTAGTGTTGGTTAAAAGCTTTGCCGCTGCATTATGCACAGCTTGTAATTGCTCCAAAGATGATTTGTTCAAACAAATGTACAGAAAATTGCAATAGTTCAACTGTGAAGAGATAAAGGCATCTTATCTTTTCATTCGAAACAATATTTCTAATTTCTGTAGTGTTTAAAATATGGAAAAACATGCAAACAACAGACTTAACATGACTATCGAAGATGACACCCTGATTTCTATTGTCACTGCAATTCGATGATGGCAGACCCACAAAAACTTGCCTTATCTTTGGGGTAATGCTATTGGGGGCAAAAATCAACACCTCAGTTTTATCAGGATTAAGTTGCAGAAAATCATGTTGCAAGACAGTTTGTTAACGGAGAGTAAACAATCCTATAGGAGGGACAGTTCATCTAGTCTGTCAGGACTAAAATAAAAATACATTTGCACATCATCAGCATAGCAATGATAAGGTATAAATTTAAAACTACTAATAATCTTGCTGGCGGCACGTTGGCTTAGTGGTTAGCACTGTTGCCTCACAGCAAGAAGGTCGCTGGTTCGAGTCCCGGCTGGGCCAGTTGGCATTTCTGTGTGGAGTTTGCATGTTCTCCCTATGGTGGCGTGGGTTTTCTCCGGGTGCTCCCACAGTCCAACCACATGTGCTCATAGTGAATTGGATGAACTAAATTGGCAGTAGTGTATGAGTGTGTGTATGAATGAGTGCGTATGGGTGTTTCCCAATACTGGGTTGCAGCTGGAAGGGCATCCGCTGCGTAAAACATATGCTGGAATAGTTGGCGGTTCATTCCGCTGTGGTGACCCCTGATAAATAAGGGACTAAGCCGAAGGAAAATGAATGAATGAATGCTGCTCGTACATATGAACCATATTTTTGTGTTTGTCCACCATTAGGCTTTGACCACCGGCAGCATCCCTGGTTTCATAGACGTGGTGATGAACCTGAACTCTCCAGTCCTGCAGGAGGATAATCTTATCTGGCAGGCCAAGAGTGCAGGCAAACGGATCATCTTCTATGGTGATGACACATGGGTTCGACTCTTCCCCAAACACTTCATGGAGCAGGATGGCACCACCTCGTTCTTTGTGTCAGACTACACTGAGGTGAGAGAAGCTCAACTTAAAAACTGTGGCTCGTATAGAGTTAAAGGGATAGTTCACCCAAACATTTACAGTTCATTTACTCACTCTCAGGTCATCCAATATGTAGGTGATGTTTTTGTTCAGTGGAATATTAAAGAAGGGCGTCACGGTGGCGCAGTGGATAGCACGATCGCCTCACAGCAAGAAGGTCACTGGTTCGAGCCTCGGCTGGGTCAGTTGGCATTTCTGTGTGGAGTTTGCATGTTCTCCCCGTGTTCGTGTGGGTTTCCTCCAGGTGCTCCGGTTTCCCCCACAGTCCAAAGTTTTGTGGTTGTCAATGGTTACCGGTTTCCAACATTCTTCAGAGTATCTTCTTTTGTGTTCAAGATAGAAACTCGTAAGGGTTTGGAAAATTTGAGGGAGAGTAAATAGTGAGCGAACTTTTATTTTTGGGTGAACTATGCCTTTAAACACATCCACACCTACTGAATGATTTGTGATAGCAAATACATGACAGACTTTAGGAGCTCTATTTCAATGATCTAGGCACAAAGTCTAAAGCCCATGGCGCAAAAGCATTAAGGGCATGTGCGAAACCACTTTTGCTATTTTAAGGACGGAAAAATACGGTTTGTGCCGCGGCGCATGGTCTAACAGGGTTGTGCTTATTCTCTTAATGAGTTATGGGTTTGTTTTGAGAATAAACCAATCAGAGTCTCATCTTCCATTCCCTTTAAGAGTCAGTTGCGTCACGCCATGGCGCATTTGCTATTTACATGGCGTACTTTGTAAGTCGAAAAACTGAATGCTTCACTAGCGAGAAAACAGTTAAACAGACCATCTGCAGCGGGAGGATAAAGAATAAACCTCCTCCAATCGGCCCCTTTACTTTCTCTTTCTCTTTCTCTTTCTCTTTCTGAAAAGGATATGGAAACGGTGTTTCATCTGTGTTTCATCCATTAGCCTACATATTTAATTTCGTTTGTTAAGCGCAACGATTTGTTTCAAAACAAATTTTCATTTCTAATTTCAAGTTCTAATTTCCAGCAAATGAATAAATGAACAATAATTACAAAGTGTGGTCAATAAAGTGAGTTATATCCAAACCCACGTCCTATGCCCCTATATGGTCCAAAACCTGACAGGTGGACAAATCTAAGGTTGTTTTTATTAAAACAAATATATATGCATATAATAAATAATAATAATAATAATAATAATAACATTATACAAAAACCACTGAAAAAAAACCCCTGAGATGAAGAAGGCATGGAGGCAGTGGTTTTATATTTATGTAGAAAATAATAATTTTTGTAACATTTTAATCCTTTAATTGTTTTTCATTTGTAAAGATATTTGTGTATTGCTGTACATCTTGTGTGTATTAAGCAATGTGTAAGCTTTTAAGGCGCACAACTAACGCACTCTGCGCTGGACTTTAGAGCAGCTTTCAGCTGGTCTATTGCTCAGTCTATTTTAGTTCCCCAAAATAGCAACGCGCCAACAATGTGCCTTAACACACCTCTTTTCTAGACCGAAACACCCATGAGTCCACAAAGTGGCGCAAATGGATTTGCTATTTAAACAACGTGGCGCAAAACAGGAAAATTAGGGTTGCGTTGGTCTGAAAATAGCAACACATCGCGGTAAACACGTCTTGCGCCTTATTGCGCCGGGTGTATGATAGGGCCCTAAGTCTTTTTTGACCCAAGATGGTTTCAGAAACTTCAGATATGACAGAAAAATATAATCCGAGTGTGTAATATTGCATATTTAGGCTTAAATTAAAATGAATAAATTGCTTAAAATGAGGGCGACGCGGTGGCGCAGTGGGTAGCACGTTCGCCTCACAGCAAGAAGGTCGCTGGTTCGAGGCTCGGCTGGGTCAGTTGGCATTTCTGTGTGGAGTTTGCATGTTCTCCCCGTGTTCGCGTGGGTTTCCTCCGGGTGCTCCGGTTTCCCCCACAAGTCCAAAGACATGCGGTATAGGTGAATTGGGTAAGCTAAAATTGTCCGTAGTGTATGTGTGTGAATGGGTGTGTATGGATGTTTCCCAGAGATGGGTTGCGGCTGGAAGGGCATCCGCTGCGTAAAACAAAAGCTGGATAAGTTGGCGGTTCATCCCGCTGTGGCGACCCCAGATTAATAAAGGGACTAAGCCGAAAAGAAAATGAATGAATCAATGAATGAATGAATGCTTAAAATGACGTAATGCATTAAGACATGTTGTAAGCTTTTATGCTTAGGTGTATATTGAATTTGAGCCTTTAATATAGCTGTTCTAAAGCATTAAAGTATATTTTAAGTAACTGAAATGATGGAATGGGTGTTGCGTATGCATTTGAAGAAAACAGACTTGTCTTAAATTCACATACAATGCAAAAAGAACATGCTTTTTTGTCTTGTTTCTAGTTGAAATATCTAAAAATTCTTAAATAAAGAAGCACTTTCTAGAAACAAGAAGAAAAAAAAAAAGCATATTTTTGCATTTTAGGCAAGTCTGTATTCCTCCAACATGTACACAACACCCATTCCATCATTTCAATGACTAAAATATACTTTAATGCTTTTTAATAAAATATTTAGTGAGTTTTTCAAGCTAAATAATCTGCCAATGGGGTAAGCGAAAAAGTCTTACGTCAAAGTGAAAAACAAGATTATTTTGCTTACCCCATTGGCAGATTATTTAGCTTATTTTAAGGAAAAACTCACTTAATTTTGGCATATTATTTCTGAAAACAAGACAATATTTTTGCTTCTCTAGAAAATGCATCTTGATTTAAGAATTTTTAGACATTTAAACTAAAACAAGTTGAAAAACAAGTAAGAAAAAAATACATTTGCAGTGGATTTGTGTTTTTACTCCTGAAGTGTTGATCTTTTGGGAGTTAAATCATATAGACATTTTGAAACTATATGTTTCCCTTCAGATATTCAGGTTTCCACGTCTGCACATGACTGAAAATTACGACAATAGACAATATACAATATTGACAATAGACAATTTTTTTTTTTTTTTACCTACAAAAATATTTAGATTTCTTAAACATATAAAGCCTATTTTCATTTTAAGTTCTAGACAGATACATTTCTGTAAATGAGAGTTTTTGTTTAGCTTCATAATCAAGATTTATGGGTCGTACATTATGATATACGTAGCTTAGTAAGAATATGGAGATTTAGGAGGAAAGCAATAGCTCAGTTTTAGTCAGAGGAATTATAATCTGCAATTGCTGGAACTTATATTGCCAAAAAAGCAAGATGAAATATTGCTTGAAATATAAATCAGTCGAAAACTTTATAACATCACTGCAGAATACCTAAATAAAATGCATAAAAATGTCAGTGGTCATTCTGTATCTCCCAGTAATGTGCGTTATAAAGATGATATTAAAATTCTTGGTTTTATGATTCAAGCTCTCAAGTTTTTATTCAGGGGCAAAACGTATAATGCAGTGCAATACAATAATGACAATGCAAGATAAACACATAAACATTCTTCAAAAGCCTGGTATATTCTGTTTGTTGTATCATGTATTATCCATAAGAAAATGCTATAGGGGTAATTAAATAAACCTAACCCAGATCAACTTGAAATATGATTATAATAGTTTAACATTTTATTTTTATATTCACTTCATAAGAAGCATTAAAGATTTCACAGCAAAAAAAATATGCATAGTGGGGGGCGGCGCGGAGGCGCAGTGGGTAGCGCTGTCGCCTCACAGCAAGTAGGTCGCTGGTTCAAGCCTCGGCTGGGTCAGTTGGCATTTCTGTGTGAAGTTTGCATGTCCCCATGTTCGCGTGGATTTCCTCTGGGTGCTCCGGTTTCCCCCACAGTCCAAAGACATGCGCTATAGGTGAATTGGGTAAGCTAAATTGTCCATAGTGTATGTGTGTAAATGGGAGTGTATGGGTGTTTCCCAGTACTGGGTTGCAGCTGCAAGGGCATCCGTTGCGTAAAACATATGCTGGATAAGTTGGCGGTTCATTCTGCTGTGGCGACCCCTGATGAATAAAGGGACTAAGCCGAAAAAAAAATGAATGAATGAATGAAAAATATGCATGGACCATAAGCTGAAGGTTTAATAAATCTACTAAAACTAATGTAAAAACAATGAATAGATAAATACAGTATGCCATTTTATCAGACAACAGCAGGCATGTGGTCAGTTTTGTGACAATTTCTTTAATGAAATTTTGATCATCATGATTATTTAGTGGCCTTAGAAATACAGTGGCCTGAATCAAATATCATATAGTAGGCTTACATTGTTTACTTGTGTATCAAAGGGTATGTATGTCTAATTCAGAAAACCCTCTTAAAGGAACACTCCACTATTTTCTATTATATATATTTTTGAAAATAGGCTTATATTACAACTCCCCTAATGTTGAACAACTCAGTTTGACCATTTTTGAATCCATTCAGCTCATCTTAGTCTGACGGGAACACTTTAAGCTTAGCTTAGCATAAATCATTGAATTGGATTAGACCATTAGCATCTTGCTCAAAAGTTATAAAAAAAAAAAAAAAAAAAAGAGTTTCTATAATTTTCCTATTTAAACCTGACTCTTCTGTATTTACATAAGGAGTGTAACGGATCACGGTTGATCCGTGATTCGTATGGATCACAACCCACGGTTCGGAACACACGTGACCCGCGGATTAGGCTAATACATTTTTTTTACTTTTAGATTAGTCCTCAATTTGTAACGATCGCAGAGATATCATCTCTCGCATCATTCAAATCACATGTATGAAAGCATTTAGGCTTTACTGTAAAATATAATGATGACGGAAAAAGTTGTGGTGGGTTATTCGGGATGTGGTGGGTTTCCTAGGTTATTAAAGGTGTTTTCTGTCACTACTTGTTTAGCCTGCATTAACGCATTCAGTGTAAGCTGCACGATTAATCATTAAGAGATCAGGATCTCAACACCCACGCAACATAAATTATAAATGATGCTGATTCGCAAATGTTTAATAATCTTTCGAATCGCTGCATTCAAATTGGTGTTTGAAAAACGCAAAAATCAAGAAAGAGATTGTCTTTAGTCTTTTGAGTTTGTTATGAAGTTACAAACTGTCAAATAACACAGAAGTACTGGGAGAACAGTTTATAGTTTAGATAAAACCACTGATGCTTATGGTAGAGATTAAAACCGCTGTCATATGCTAAAAATTAAAAGTTGTAGGCGGCAATTACATTATTTAACCTAAAGGTGGTGACAACCAGCCATCAAAAATATGCCACTGAATAATTCTTCAAAAATGACGCATCTAGCAATGAAACATGAATATTTATGGGTGAATAACTGAATCGTTTATTGAAAATGAGACTAAAAATAAATATGGGTTGTACAAATTATAATTTTAGATTTCTACGTTCAGCGTTATCAGCAACAGTAGTATTAACAGTTGTTCACAGTACTGAATATTTTACAATTTATTTTTATTCAGATGATTATTTCTTCATTTTATTTTTAATGAAATTACAGCTTCTAAGTTCTGTTTGTTAAAACCAAAAGTTTCTTGCAGTGCTGTTTTTGTATAAATGGAAAGCAAATTTCATTTGTCTCCTCCTCTTTTTGGCTGATCCGAAAAATGGTCCGATCCGTGACTAAAAAACCATAACGTGATCCGAAGCGTGAGATTTGTGATTCGTTAAACCACTAATTTACATTGTGTACTAAGACCGACAGAAAATGAAAAGTTTCTATTTTCTAGGCCGATAGTGCTAGGAACTATATACTCTATAATATCAATGTGTGTGCTGCAGCCGTGGTACAGCAGCAAAGCTTCTCGAATATTATATGCCGAAATTGCCTCTTAATGTTTCCCCACTTTACATGTTTGCTGCATTTATAAAACGTTTGCATTTTGGAGTCAGTCTGATGCTATTTTTAATGCACGATTTAATTGTACGGGAATCACGGGACTGATTATTCTACTTAGCCAATCACTGTAGACAAGAAAGAAATGATCATATAAAGTACTGACTGCAGGTCGGGGAAAAATACTGCAGTAAAAGTACCAATGCAGCACTAAAAATGAACTCAAGTAAAAGTACATGTTTGTAAAACTACAGTTGAAGTTAAAATTATTTATTTATTTATTTATTTATTTTTTATATTTCCCAAATGATGTTTAACAGAGCAAGGAATTTTTCACAGTATTTCCTATAATATTGTTTCTTCTGGAGAAAGTCTTATTTGTTTTATTTCGGCTAAAATAAAAGCATGCAGTTTTTATTATTTTTTAAAACCGTTTTAAGGTCAATGTTATTAGCCCCCTTAAGCAATATTTGTTTCAGATTGTCTACAGATCAAACCATCATTATACAGTGACTTACCTAATTACCCTAACTTGCCTAATTAACCTAGTTAAGTCTTTTAATAGCACTTTAAGCTGAATACTAGTATCTTGAAACATATCTAGTCAAATGTACTGTCATCATGGCAAAGATAAAAGAAATCAGTTATTAGAAATGAGTTATTAAAACTATTATGTTTAGAAATGTGTTAAAATAAACCTTCTCTCCATCCTGTACTTAGTGAAGTACAAGTCCTGAGACTCACTTTCAGTCATTTGAGTATTTGTAAGTCATTACTGTACATCATCTCTCTTGTCACGGTCAGGTGGATAATAACGTGACCCGTCATCTGGACAGCACTCTGAAGAGGGACGACTGGGATATTCTGATTCTTCATTATCTGGGTCTGGACCACATCGGGCACATCAGCGGACCCCACAGCTCTCTAATAGGACCCAAACTCATGGAGATGGATGACATCATCAAGAAGATCCATGCCTCGCTCATCTCAAAGGTGCGTTTTGGTTGGAGTTTTGTGATCTGGATCGCATTAAAATATTTGATGATTCTTTAAATGGACGGTTCAGGCTAAAATGTAAAATAAAGTTATCATTAGCTAATCTTTTTTTCTTCATCTGGACAGAATGGGAGAATTAAAGGAATAGTTCACTCAAAAATGAAAATTCTCACCCTTGACTTGTTCAAAACCTGTTTGAGATTCTTTTTTTCTGTTAAACACAAAAGAAGATATTTAGAAAAATGCTTTTAGCTGGCTCCCATTGACTTCTATTGTACTTTTTTCTTACAATGGAATTTGATGGGTGCCAATAACCAGCATTCTTCAAAACATCTTCTTTTGTGCTCAACAGAAGAAAGAAACTCATTTAAAAGGTTTAAAACCACATGAGGGAGAGTAAATGATGAGGTAATTTTCATTTTTGAGTGAACTATCTCTTTTATAAAAGCGAACCATTAGGGCTTCTCTGAAACCCTTTCTATCTGCCTTCCTGAACTTTCATTAAGTGGAATCATTTATCGGATTTTCCCAAATTTTGTCTGTTTCCAGTCTTTAAGTGCGTGCTCTTTTTAGTGCTGTTTGCTTAGTCAACCATCTGTCACGGTCGTGGTTAGGGAAAGGGAGCGAGGACTCAAGTGCAGTAAATAATATGGATTTTTATTATAAAAATAAAATAAAAGGTAACAAAAACAACCCCGGGGGGGGGGGACATAAACTAAACAAACAAACTTGACTGGGCAGGCTGGCAGGGATCAGGGCTGGAAGACAGGACAGGACAAGGAGATAAACGACGACGAACTGGCACAGGACAGGTGAACAGGATAAACTAATAATGGGTTAACAAGGACAACACAAGCCATGTGCTCACATAAAACGAGACTAGAACTCACAGCCAATGAGTGAACTCATTAACCGCGTGTTCACATGAAACACTACAGCACGCGGCGCATGTAAACGTGAACCACATGCTAAAACACAACAACAGAAGACACAAGTACACGATAAATAAAAACTCACTGTGCACTCACACATGCAACGTCGCCAACCGAAACCAACTAGACTGAGACGCTGAGAATGAAATACCACGCTGCAGACAGAACAAGCACTAATAACAGATGAGAGCGCACGTCGCAAACACGCCCAGACCTCGCGCGCCCGCATCAAGCGGGAGCGTGCATGGCCCAAGCACGGCCCAAGCATGGCCGAGACCGCTCTCACACAAAAGACCGAGCCGAGCACAACATACGAGATATGACAGGACTAGAATTAACCAAACAAAGAATTAACAAGACCGGAGTGGCAGAATCCTGACACCATCATTATTACTATTGCTCATACTCAGGGTTATTGGTATGAAACCCTTGACACTAAGTATTAAACTTAGCAAAATAGGTGAAAAATCTTACATACAACCTCTGAATACCTAAAGATCAAAATGTCATAGAAACTCAACCCTAGCAACCAATAATTCAATTCAAGTTTATTATCTGTGTTTATTAGTGGGGTTTGCCTTAAGGCAAATCCACTATTGTTATTCTCCATATTAATATTATTCTTCTTCTTCTGGACACTTTTTCGGCGCATAACTAGTCCTGCAGTTTTCGTCCCAGACCCTTGAAAAATGGGGTCAAATCGTGCGGATTTATCGGGAATGGTGTGCTATGACTTTTATAAGGGGTCCAATGTATTTTGACCCCTGATTTGATCAAACATGTATGTGAGGCCTGCCTAGCAACCACCCAAACTACCCTAGCAACTGCCTAGCAACCTCCTAGCAACCGCCTAGCAATGGCCTAGTAATGCCTCTGCAAATGCCTAGCGACCACTCAGGACACCCTAGCAACCGTCTAGCAACACATTAGTAACCCCCTAGGAACCACTCAGAACACCCTAGCTACCACCTATCAATGCCTTAGCAACTGCCCAGTGACCACTCAGGACATCCTAGCAACCTCCTAGCAATGCCATAGCAAGCACTCAGAACACTCTAGCAATGCCTAAGCAACCACCTAGCAACACCTTAGCAACCATTCAGAACACCCTAGCAACCGCCTAGCAACCACTTAGAACACCATAGCAACCACCTAGTAGCACCTTAGCAACCACTCAGAACACCGTAGCAACCATTTAGCAACCAGTTAAAATGTATTGTACCCCAGCGAATTGCCATGGCAAACCCCACTCACAGTTTCTTCAGAAAATGTACAATTCCATTTATCTGTTTATTATCTTATTATCTCTTTATTATCTGTTTATTATCTTATTGTCTGCTCAAGTTTATTAGTGTGTCTGAGCCTCGAACATTATCAGGAAGGTTATTCCCAAGTTTAGGAGCCATATATGAGAACGCTCAACCTCCTTTAGTGGACTTTGCTGTTTTAAGATCTTAAAGAGAGAGTTGGATTGTAGTGAGACAGAAGGTTGGTTAGATAAACAGGAGCTAGACTGTTTACTTAAAGCTTTATAGGCAGCATTAAGAACACACTAAGCAACAGCCTGATTTATGCATCTTCTGTCAGAGCAAGGCTTATTTTTCCCTTTCTCGTTTTGTTCTTGAAAACTCTACTCTGTTTTTAAGGATTAAGCAGTTCTGCTACGTTCTGACCCAAATATAGAGGCTTTTTCACACAACTATTTCCCTGTGGGCGGTTTTGCTTGTTTCAACCACGCTTATTAAAGTTAACTAAAATTGAAATAGTGTCCTCTTATGCTTTTTACACTGTCAACTTCCTTTAATCTACATGAAAAAGAGCTGTAGGGCTACAAAGCATGAAGTCACTCCAGCAGGAGTCATTCTCGTAGTTTTCTTCTAGGATCAGACTCATCACAGTATCTTAAATACAAACAATACTCATTCAAGGGGTCTAGTGGAGTTATGCAGACATCTCAATGCGAATTTGATATAATATCTCGGAAACCTTGAAGGTGTGTAACTCCCCCATCCCACCCTTTAAAGACACTTCAACTTCATATGCAGATGGCCCCATATAATTTATATACAGTTGAAGTAAAAATTGTTCGCCCTCATGTGACTTTTTTTTTTCTTTTTCAAATATTTACCAAATTATGATTAACAGAGCAAGGAATTTTTCACAGTATTTCCTATAATATTTTTTCTTCTGGAGAAAGTCTTATTTGTTTTATTTTGGCTAGAATAAGAGCAGGTTTCTCATTTTTTATAACCATTTTAGGGTCAATATTATTAGCCCCCCTTTTTTCCGATTGTCTGCAGAACAAACCACTGTTATACAGTGACTTACCTAATTAACCTAAATTACCTAATTAACCTAGTTAAGCCTTTAAATGTCACTTTGAGCTGAATACTAGTATCTTGAAAAATATCTTTAGTCAAATATTATGTGCTGTCATCATGGCAAAGATAAAAGAAATCAGATATTAGAAATGAGTTATTAAAACTCTAACTATACTAATAATTCAGGAAGGCTAATAATTCTGACTTCAACTGTGTGTGTATATATATATATATATATATATATATATATATATATATATAT
>CAIGQV010018344.1:536770-571817 GCA_903798115.1 Danio jaintianensis | reverse complement strand
TATATATATATATATATATATATATATATATATATATATATATCCCCAGGAACCTCATGGAAATTAGTTTACCGGGTGGGATGCCTAGTTACGCTATGGCCATTTCTACTGAGCGGTACGGTTCAGTAAAATTCACAAAGGAAACGCATTTATGTTAATTTCCACTGTCAAATTCCAAAAAAGCGAACTGTACGGCTTTTTTGTCCCTCTTTCCAAATGGCACATAACACAACAGTACACTACCAAAAGGGTGGAGCTTGAATCGCAGCTGAATGCTATTGGTTTATGGAGAATAGTGTGTGCTACAAGCCAGGGGAACAACATTTTTAAACACACAACTGAGACATGAGATGAGACCATGGTTAATTTTTTTCATGACAAACAGCCACATGCTAAGAAGCAAGAATGAGATCTACTGTATGTCCTCTATTGTTGTTTAAGAGGGCATCTAAAATGCATGGAAAGTGTGTGTGGTGCTGCTTTCTTTGTGTATTTGTGTGTATGTGCATGGCTCTATTTGAAATAATGAGCTTGAGTTCACAAATGGCGTGATTTGTGAACCCTAATGGCTTAATTCTTCTAGTGAAAATGGGGTTAATCACGGCGTTTTGGGGTACACCACCCCTAAAAAGGTATCGTTGGCAGTAGAACCAGAAGCTTGATAAGGGTGACCAGTAACAAACTGTAATGTACTGTAATGAACCATACCACTCGGTGGAAACAAGCCATTAGTAGTGTGTTATTAATGTGCTGTCGCCACTGTTGCACAGATCTAATGTAATGATACACATGCGATTTATTTATTTATTTTTCCTAACTGTTTACACTCACAGACATTACCAACATTTTGTGATACATTTAACATTTAACATAACCGTGTGTCTATTTGACAGCTGACATGAAAGAAAACTTGTTGAAAAAAATGCTGTAGTAATTTATTGTAAATACTACAGTCTTTTTGAACCACAATCTAGTAAAGTATTTTAATTAAAATGTTGTGGAGATTCTATAGTTGTTTTGGCAATACAGCAATTAAAATAACATATTAGTCAATGGACCCTTTTCACAAGACTGTTATGATGCATTTAACGGCCATCAGCATCTTAAATCTTAACATTTCTATAAAAAAAAACATATTATATAAACATTTATATGTATTTATGTGTGTATTATATCATCTTTACATCAAATTACAAAAAAACTAATTACCGCTTATCCAAGGTATTTTTAACGCAGTGTCCATGGGGCAGGACAGTAAATTTGATGTTGTTTTCTCTCTTCTGGCTGCCGTTTTCAGTCTCACACTATTTTCTTCCTTTTTCCGAAAGTCTTGATAACACCATCGTGGAGTTTTTCTTTCATTATTTCAGCAAATAGGATTGTAAAAAATGCATTTGTTGTACTCTCCCATTTACTGCGCTCTAAGTTTACCAACTATGATGACTTCTGCTGCTGAGAAACCCGGAAATGTGAAAAGGATCCTACGGTACTACTTTCCCTACTTTTTCCTACAATATGCCACAGTTTACTGTAGTAAAAACTAAAGTATACTACATTGTTTATCAGCCTACATTTATCAGTCCAGTATAGTAAATATTACACTATACATTCATTACCAAAGTGTTGTAAATACTATAATATAGCAGACCATTAATGTCACAACCTTTCAGGTCTTCAAAACTTACATAAAAATCTCTCTGTGTATCTTTCTATGGCTCTCTTTTATTTTATTTTATTTTATTTTATTTTTATTTTTTTATTGTTTATTTTTATTTATTATTATTATTATTATTATTATTATTATTATTTTTATTTTTATTTTTTATATTTTATTTTATTTTATTGACTAAAAGCAGTTCAGTAAGTTGTTTTTTCTCTCCAGATTGTCAGATGATGTTTGGCTCAGTGAAGTTTCATGCTGGATTGTGGGGCAGGAATGAGTCTAGCAGGCTGTTCATATTATACTTCTCAGAGTTGCCATGGAAACACTTACTTGAGAACTTAAAGACCTTCCAGGCACATCAGTCACTCTCATTTCTGTCATAAAAGTTTAATAATTAGGCCTAAACACCTTTTCAACAACAGCGAATATAAAAATGTATCTTTTTTTTTTTTTTTTTTCCTGAAGAAGACTTTTCGCCTCTTCTGTAACTTCACGTCAAATTTTTGTCAGGAAGTTTACTTTCTGTCGGTGACACCTCTCTGGGTAATTACGTAATTATGCAATTATGCACATTGAACTATTTTGCTATGTGACATTTGCCCCGTCTGATTGTATGTCTGATTTGCAGAAATTATGTTCATGCTGCCTAGTTTTGCAGAAGCTTCTGCAAGTCTTAAAGAGGACCTATTATGCAAAAATCACTTTTAGAAGTGGTTTAAGCACAGTTGTGTGGCAACAGTGTGTGAATACAGCCAGCATCTAATGCTCAAAATTAGTTAATTTTATTTGTTATATTCACACTTCATAAAAACAGTTTGCATAAACACATTCTCCCTTTGTACATGTCATCAGGAAGAAAGGAAGAAAGCCCCGCCCATTAATGACGATCTCTCCCTCATTAGCATAGGCAGCACTGAATGAGAAGCAGCTGTCTGCCATTAGAGTTTTGATGAATGAATGAATCATTTCCAACATGGGCATCCACTGATTCAGTTCCAATTCACGTTGTGTTTCAAGGGTGCATATTATGCCCCTTTTCATAAGATGTCAAATACATATCTGTTGTCCCCAGAGTATGTTTGTGAATTTTCAACTCCAAATACCCAGCGGTTCATTAATTATAGCTAGTCAGATATGCCCCTATTCGTCTGTGAGCAAAAATAGTTGTATTTAACAGAATGTATTTCTGTGTGTGTCCCTTTAAATGCAAATGAGCTGCTGCTTTCCAGAAGTGGGCGGAGTCATTACGATTCCTATCAATTCATCTTTATTTCTATAGCATTTTTACAATGTCGATTGTCAAAGCAGCTTAACATAGATAAAGTTGTAGTCTAAACTGCTTCAGTCCAGTTTTCACTGATGAAGTACAATGTAATATAAATGTCACTGCTGAAAGCTGAAACACTGAACAACAACTCCACCAATGTCTTCTGACATGCCAAAAAAACAACAAATTAAGTGATTTTTCATACATCCGTGTCAGAAATGAGTAGTGTAGTAGATTAAATCCTCACATTCAAACCTGAGTCAATGATGTAGAGGAAGCACCTAACACTTCTAGACTGAACCAGGATTTTATGGAAGAGTCGGGGTGACACTTTGAAGGTTACAACTGATGAATACTTCAGGCCCTTATGAGCCTTTGTGGAGGGAAATTGTTTGGCATAACAGAATGACTACTGGAGACTTAAGTCTAACGCGCATGTCACATTTGCACTTAGAGCATGTCCAAATACACTTTTGCTATTTTAAGGATGGGAAAAATAGTCTGCGTGCGCGGCGCATGGTCTGAAAGTGTTGTTCTTAAAGTCCTTAATGCTCTTAATGAATTATAGATGAGTTTTATGTGTAAAGTGCATTAATCCAATTAGAGTCTCATCTCACATTCCCTTTAATAGAGAGTTGTGGTCGCACCATAGCACATTTGCTATTTACATGGCGGAATTTGTAAGCAGAAATCATTTTAAATCTCATTCTGGTGTAATAATCAAGGAACTTTGCTGTACCATGGCTGCAGTTATTTAGATACCTAGCTGGGGACTATTTTCAGGCACTGAGTAATATCATTGCTCCTGCTGCAGCCACGGCAGCAAAGTTCCTTGATTATTACGCCAGAATCAGAGTATAGTTCCTATAGCCATATCAGCCTAGAAAATAACATTCATTATAGCTTTTCATTTTCCGTCAGTCTAAGTACAAGATGCAACTACAGAAGAGTCAAGTTTTAAATAGGAAAATCATCTAAACTCTTTGATAATTTTTGAGTGAGATGCTAATGGTCTAATCCGATTTAATTATCTATGTTAAGCTAAGCTAAAAGTGTGGCCACCAGACCCAAAACTTGCCTGAATGGATTTAATTATTGTAAAACCTGTTGGGGGACTTGTAAAATGGGACTATTTCCAAAAAAAGTGTTCCTTTTAAAATGTTAAATTTGCTGTAACTTAAAAAAAAAAAAAGTAAATTTGCATGAGCAATTCGAGGAAAATCGAGGAACCTGCACTATCGATTATGCCTCTAATAAAAATGCACCTCTAAACACAATGGGCCTAAACAATGGGCCTAAACACACCTCTAGATTGGTGACATCTGTATAACCAGCTGCGTCCTACTTTAGCACCCCGCAGGCCTGCTGCCCATTATAATATCTGCATGCGAAATGTGTTCCCTCTGCAGGTGAGAGAGTTTTGGTCCCTACAGGAGCAGAGGAACCGCGGAGCTCCCCGCAGCACAGCACATCCAGCACTCATTAATCATCACAGGCCTTTATGAGAGATCTTACACCGCTACCGTTCATGTGGGTTATTCACAGCGTCGCCTTAAGTAACAGTGAGTTTTAGGACATAATAAAATGGTGCGTCAGTGAGCATCTACTGCAAGAACGCTGAACGATTGAGGTTGTGTCATGAATAAATCACATTTAGCTTGATCTTATAAAATAGAGGAACTGGGTGTACTATGAAATCATAATTTACTAAAAACTTGCCTAAAAGAAATTTATTGTTTTGTTTTGTTTTTGAATAATGGAAAATTGCTGTTATTTTTTATCAGTTTACAGTGGCTAATTCATAAAATAAAAACCTGTTTTGTTACATCATTTGCTAATCTGGGGAGGGATAAAAAATAATTAAAAGACAAAAAATAGACATTGTGATATCCACAGTTTTTATTGTGTTGAAATCAGTTATTTTAGTATAACTCTAATTAATCTAATGATTTTTATGAATATTTTAAGTTTTAATTTTCAGGTTTTGTTTTAGGTTTTAGTACTTTTGTTATACACTTTTGTCATTTTTAATTTGTCTTTTTTAATGCTTAATAATATATGTAAAATATTATATGTGTATACTGTATGTATACGTGTGTGTGTGTATATATATATATATATATATATGTATGTGTATTATGTATGTGTATGTATACACACACAAACACAATTCACCCAGTTTACAACAGAAGTACCAAAACTTTGAATATTTAAACCAAATCAAAACAAAAAACGTGTGGCGCAGTGGGTAGCGCTGTTCCCTCACAGCACGAAGGTCGCTGGTTCGAGCCTCGCCTGGGTCAGTTGGCATTTCTGTGTGGAGTTTGCATGTTCTCCCCCTGTTGGCGTGGGTTTCCTCCGGGTGCTCTGGTTTCCAGCGTTCCTGCATAAAACATATGCTGGATAAGTTGGCGGTTCATTCCGCTTTGGCGACCCCAGATTAATAAATGGACTAAGCCGAAAAGAAAATTAATGAATGAAACAAAAAACTTATTCAAACTATTCATAAGAGTGTATACAACAATACCACATTTACAAAAAACATTTGTTAATGTATAATTATAATTACAGATATATTCCAATGTTTCAAAATATTTAATAATAAGCAATCAAAATGTTTAATTGTGTATATATAAATATTTCACCAATACAGTATGTTGTCGTTAAAGTTATTCGAATCCTTTAAATAAACAATGTACTTAATTTTAATATGCTTCCTGTATTACCTGTACACCAAAATAAAACATCCCAGATTAAATCCATATGTATATTCCTCTTAAAATGCTACACAAGCAAAAAGCAAAAAAAAAAGGTGTCTTAAAAGGTGCTGTATAAAAGAGCAGTTTATTCTAATGATCTAAAAGAGTCTTTAAATTATTCATGGAATCTAAATATTTAACTAATAAAAAAAATAGTAGTAGAAATAATCATTCATTCATTTTCCTTTGGCTTAGTCCCTTTATTCATCAGGGGTCGCCACAGCGGAATGAACCGCCAACTTATCCAACATATGTTTTAAACAGCGGATGCCCCTCCAGCCGCCAGTACAGGGAAACACCTATGCACTCGCACATTCACACTCATACACTATGGCCAATTTAGCTTATTCAATTCACCTATATCGCATGTCTTTGGACTGTGGGGGAAACACGGGGAGAACATGCAAACTCCACACAGAAATGGCAACTGACCCAGCCGGGGCTCGAACCAGTGACCTTCTTGCTGTGAGGCGACAGTGCTAACCACTGAGCCACCACGCCGCCCAGAAATAATTCGGAATATCAGAAAATAGTGCATCAGAATATTAGAAAATAATCTATCGGAATATTATGTATCGGAATATCAGAAAATAGTGTATTGGAATATAGGAAAATAGTGTATCGGAATATCCAAAAATAATATATTGGAATGTCAGAAAATAAGGTATCAGAATATCAGAAAATAATTTATCGGAAAATAATGTATCGGAATATCAGAAAATAATATAATTGAATATTGTAAAATAATGTATCGGAATATCAGAAAATAATATAATTGAATATTGTAAAATAATGTTTCGGAATATCAGAAAATAATGTATCGGGATATCAGAAAATAATATAATTGAATATTGTAAAATAATGTTTCGGAATATCAGAAAATAATGTATCGGGATATCAGAAAATAATATAATTGAATATTGTAAAATAATGTTTCGGAATATAAGAAAATAATGTATCGGGATATCGGAAAATGAAATGAGAAGTGAGTCAGGTGTGCTATTGATTTCATGTCAGTTTTCTCAGTATCTTTGAAATGCATCCTTTTAAAGCCTTGACTCTTTACCCCTGTTTCCTCTTAGCAATCTCTGACTTTCGATTTACACCTAAGAATAGTTATTAGTTGTTTAGGTGACCATGGTTTCGTTTCGCACTTGCTGCTTTTCTGCCACCTCAGCTGTGGCATTAATTGGTCGTTTTGGGCAGACATGTAAATTTTCAAGGTTTTCTCCGCGAGTCCAAGGAAACATTCAGAGGTGCTTGTGAATATTGTCATCTTGTTTATTTCTTGAGAGCTCGACTGCACTGTATAAGATGATGTCGAGACTGTAGATTCTGTACTGCAGCTCAATAGGATATTGATTCCTCTCTGATATCTGATGAATTATATTGCCAATGGGGTTGTTTGCATGTGATGGCGGGAAGAAAGGAAGAGTCAGATTCCCTGAGGAGACGCTTTTGTTCTTCTGACAGATGCATTTATAATAGAAATGACATGATACTTATATCAGTGCATATATCATTGTTTTCCTAAAGGATTTTGTGTGTCCAGACCAGCTACAGTATCCATTGCAATATAGTATTTTATTGTGGCTAATGTAACTATGAAATCATAATAGAAAAATCGTATTTTTATGCAGTGTTGCAGTGTTTATTACACATAGTTTGTTCCTGTCTTTGTAATCTTTAATCAAATAAGTCACCCTGCCTCTTCAACAACATATATTCTCTTCTCTGATTGGTGTTTATTGGTGTGTGGGCAGGATTAATCACATGAGATCCACCAATAGGAAGCCACAACCAGCCAACCATAGTATAATATAATAGAGCTCAAGATGTTTTATTTATATACAACCCCAAATCAGAAAAAAGTTGGGACAGTATGTAAAACCAAATAAAAAAAGAAAGTAGTGATTTCCAAATTTACTTTGACTTGTATTTCATTGCAGACAATATGAACAGAAAATATTTCATGTTTTGCCTGGTCAACTTCATTTCATTTGTAAATATACATCCTTTTTTTGTCATTCAGACCTGCAACACATTCCAAAAAAACCGTAAGCTCCGATCCCTCAGGCTGCACTGCATCAAGAATCTTCATTCATCTATAAGCAATATCTTATAGACTACTTTGGCAAACTTTTGTCAAGTATCACAATATGTAGTTACATCCACACATGCCAGTGAAAACTGTATTGTGCCAAAAGGATGTTAACAGTGTCCTGAAGCGCCGTCAACTTCTCTGGGCTCAGAGGCATCTGGGATGGGCATCACACAGTGGAAACATGTACTGTGGTCAGATGAATCAGTATTTCAGGTATTTTTTTGGGAGAAATGGACGCCGTGTGCTCTGGACCAAAAAGAAAAGGATCATCCAGACTGTTACCAGCAACAAGTACAAAAGCCAGGGTCTGTCATGGGGTTGTGTCAGTGCCCTTGGCAAAGGTAACTTGCACTTATGTAATGGCACCATTAATGCTGAAAAGATTTTGGAGCACAATATGCTGCCTTCTTTTCCAGGGACGGCCATGCATATTTCAACAAGACAATGCAAAACCACATTCTGCACACATTACAAAGTCCTGCCTGCGGAGGAAGAGGATACAGATACTTGACTGGCCTGCCTGCAGTCCCGACCTGTCTCCAATAGAGAATGTGTAGCGCACAATGCGACAACGAAGACCCCGTACTTTTGCCTACCTTAAAGTGGTGGTCCACTATGATATCATATTTTAAACTTTAGTTGATGTGTAATGTAGCTGTGTGAATGTAAACAACATCTCTGAATGTAATACGCTCAAAGTTCAATGCAAAAGGAGACATTGGCTTTTACAGAGTTAGCTTAGCAAAGCCTACAGCGAACGAATTTGGGGACTACAAAAAAATACATCCGGGCTAGTGAGATCACAAGGGCTTTCAGTTACGTGCATTCACCTCGCGCACAGACCCTGGGCAGCGAAGGGGCGTGGCCAGAGGTGCTGTAATGTTAAAGCAGTGAAAGCTAAAGTGCTGTCCAAACGCTGCTATTTCCACAGAGCTTCTTCTGTTTCTGTATTTGTGCTTCCAAAGGACACGACACAAAGAGAGAAGTGCTTACAGTTTAATTTTAATTATGTTCCAGAGAATTATATAAAATATATATATAGCTAGCATTTGACAAAGGAGAACTTCCAGAATCTCTTCCAGTTCAGTGCTGGATTCGGCTGAAAACTCCTCCAACCGACGAAGCTGTGGATTGTGAGCCACAACCTGTAATATTTTTATTTGTTAAAATGATCAACTACAGGCACAGTTTCTAGCGTTAACGAGGACGTAAACAAGGATGTAAACAATGGGAAATGCTGTTTGGCACGTTAACAATTTAGCTACAAATTCATATTTATCAGTCAAACCGCTGTAAACACCCACAATCTTCAGCAGCGCTGCAGTGTCTCTCTATGCGGCTGCTTTCCGTGCGTTCTACATCTCAAGTAACAAACTCGCAAAAGATACGAGAACGTTTCATATTACTTACACATGCTTATTCCAAATATATGTGAAAGACACTTGTCAGATTTTATTTTAAAAAAGCAGGCATGAGCTGTGTGCTCTTCATTTCTGTCTGATTCAGGCAGCTGCTCTGAGCATCTGACTGGACTGTTTACACAGCGCAAAAGCGCGTGCTTGTAGGGGAGTGACAAGGAGCCAATCCGCGAATCACAGCACATTATGTTAGCGGACCAATCAGAGCCTCTTGAGGGCGGGTCTTTCAGAGAAACTAGGAAATATGACAGTCGTTTTCCTGTTAGCAGAGTAGCTGTATATAATCAAAGTAAGATATCTGAAAAAATAACGTGATTTTCTACAAGTGAAGCATGAGCACACATTGCTTTGCATATTATAAACACAACCAAGCCTTAAAAATACACCCTGGACCACCCCTTTAAGACTTGTTTGCAGGAAAAATGGGACAAAATTACACCTGAAACACTTAATCACTTGTCGTATTCAGTCCCTAAACATCTTTTAAGTGTTGTGAAAAGGAATGGCAACATTACAAAGTGGTAAATGCTTCACTGTTCCAGCTTTTTTAAAAATGTGTTGCAAGAACCAAAATTGTAATACGTGTTTAGAAAACCCCCCAAAAACAATACAAATCATGAGGAACACATTAAGTAATGTTTGTTGTATTGTCTGCAATGAAATACAAGTCAAAGTAAATTTAGAAATCACATCTTTCTTTTTTATTTGCGTTTTCCATACTGTCCCAACTTTTAGGTTAAGTTTAGTTTAATTTAAAAATTGTATCGTATATTAATATTTTTCATAGTATCATATTGAAGTTGAAAATTCCAGTATTGTGATAACACCACAAAACAAGAAACCCAAATTCCTGGTGAAAGGAATGAAGAAAAAATAAACTATTGGACACTATTGTCATTTTTAGTATCAGAATGGCAAAGTATGTCAGTGCAGTGAATCCTGGCCGATCAGCAGGAGTGCAGCTTTTACAGCCGTGACTCTGACATCTGCACTTTTGTCTTCTTGAGATGAACTTTTGGGCTTCAGAGAGGAGCAGACGGTGCTGGTCTTCTTTCCTTATACACCACATACAGTACACACTGCATACTCTCATAATGGAAACCGCTTTTACAGCTACTGGCCAATGGATACAGACTGAAGCTATACGCGATTCAAAAAGACGACTAAAAATAAGTCTGTGATTGAAGTATTTAACTGAATCGCTATAATCGTGAAGAAATCATTCAGAACAGCTTTATGAACTGCACGAAATGATTCATTGAAAAGATCTGACTTATTAACTAAAGTGGATGTCAGGATGGCCATATATTTCAGATCGTTCCTCGCGCAAAATTATTGTATGACTTGAAATAATGTCAAATGGGTCACTTTTGTGAGACTTTTAGGGCTCTTTTCTGTCATTTTGCCTTCCTTTTATTGAAATTACCTGGAGGAGAACTGTTCTTTAATGTTCAGTTTCTTCTTTTGTGTTACAGAGAAGAAATTGATATGACTTTTAGAAGGAGTTTTGCATTTTTTTCTGGATTATTACTTTAAAATGCTTCTTGATCAGCATTTGTTCTGTTAAAAAAAGCTTTTAATGATTATGAAAAATGCCTTTTCTGATCAATAAGTGGCATTTATTTTATTCCTGCTTTTCGTTTATTCATTTAGTTTATTTATCCCCTTATTCATCAGGGGTCGCCACAGCGGAATGAACCACCAACTTATCCAGCATATGTTTTGCGCAGCTGATGCCCTTCCAGCTGCAACCCAGTACTGGGAAACATCCGTACACACTCATTCACACTCATACACTACGGACAATTTAGTTTACTTAATTCACCTATAGCGCATGTCTTTGGACTTGTGGGGAAACCGGAGCACCCGGAGGAAACCCACGCCAACACGGGGAGAACATGCAAACTCAGAAATGCCAACTGACCTAGCCGAGGCTTGAACCAGCGACCTTCTTGGTGTGAAGCGACAGTGCTAACCAGTGTGGCCCTTAACCTGAATCCATTATTAATGTAAACTAATGATAAATGCTTAAATGTGACAGGGCGCATTTGATTCTGTAACTAATTGTTAATCTTTCCAAACCACTAACATGGTTGACAGTTACAGAATTAAGGTAAAAACACACACACAAAAAAAGAAAATTAGATTGAACTGTTTTATGCCAAGGCAGTAATAAATATGTGTATAGTGGGAGTCTTTAAGTTAATATTTTTGATACAAAATGTGCTTAAATACACATATAAAGTTTTTTTTTATTTATTTTTTTTCTTTTCGATAACTGCATATAATTTGTGTTATTATTATTATTCAATAACTGTTTCAGTAAGGTTTTGTTTTCGAGGAAAAATTCTAGAAATATTTTCTTGGAAATGCAAAATGTACTCGCAGTTCTAGAATCGCACACAGCATTCGTTTTTTATATTAATGTTTAATTATAGAAATATTTTTTGTGGAATTAGTGACTAATAATAATAATAATAATAATAATAATAATAATAATAATAATAAGAAATCATTCTTATATTACTTAATTATTATATTAATATTTGTCAGTAACAAATTATTATTGTTGTTATTGTTGTTATTATTATTATTATTAATAATAATAATATTCATTTATTCATTTTCTTTTCGGCTTAGTCCCTTTATTAATCAGGGGTCGCCACAGCGGAATGAACCACCAACTTCTCCAGCATATGTTTTACGCAGCAGATGCCCTTCCAGCTGCAACCCATCACTGGGTAACACCCATACACTCCCATTCACACACATACACTACGGCCAATTTAGCTTACCCAATTCACCTATAGCGCATGTCTTTGGGCTGTGGGGGAAACCGGAGCACCCGGAGAAAGCCCACGCCAACACGGGGAGACCATGCAAACTCATAGAAACGCCAACTGACCCAGCCGAGGCTCGAGCCAGCGACCTTCTAGCTGTGAGGCGACAGCGATACCCACTGCGCCACCACACCTCCTTAATAATAATAATAATAATAATAAGAAGAAGAAATTATTATTATTACTATTGTTATTATTAACACATCTGAATAGCTCATTCAGCAGAAATGTCCTATAATTTATCAGTCATAATAAATTAATATTATATTAGTTAATAATTAATATAAGAATATTAGGCAGTGATAAATTATTATTATTAATATTAAGTAATAATTAATAATGTTTTAAAAATATTATTGTTAATATTAATAATAATAATTTGCAGAAAGAATAATAATAATCATTCAGCAGAAATGTTCCATGATTTATCAGGCGGTCATTGAACTTAACTTAACTTAATAAATGCATTCATTTATTTAAAAAAACAAAACAATCATATACTTACCCCAGACATTTGAGTATAATAAACTGTATGTTTCGCGCTCTGGGTACATGCAAAATCACACACCAAATCCCCTTTGATTAGATGTTCTTGATGTGGACGTCTTCCAGGTGTTTGTAAGTGAGAAGACAGAAAGTGTGAGTCAGATGTGTGCCATTTGTCACATTGAGGTGAATGAGCGGCGGACCGGCGGTCTCTAAAAGCCCCTTGACTGTCACTGAGTATCCTCACGCTTCTCATTACACACAGCGAGGTGTTTCAGAGCCAATCTCTCTGTTTGACAGTCTTCCCAACAAGTACACGCTGCTCTGATGCCTCTGGACTCGCCAGCTTCACTTCAACATCTTCATTCTCTGACTTCCTGTTTACCTGGCTTGTGTTGTGATGAGATGCTTGTGTTTTTTTCATTTGCTGACGGCTCTCGCAGTCTCACGGTGAAGAAACCATCACAGCTAATGAGATTTCTCACATCTCTTTTTCTTTCTTACATTTTTTTCATTTTCATACCTTTTTTGTGTGTTTTGAAACAGGATTTTGTTAGTGGTTGTTTTGAAAAAATGTTCAGAACATTATAAATCATTTTTATAACACACTAGATCTATCTATCTATCTATCTATCTATCTATCTATCTATCTATCTATCTATCTATCCATCCATCCATCCATCCATCCATCCATCCATCCATCCATCCATCCATCCATCCATCCATCGTGTCCGTCCATCCATCCATCCGTCCATCCATCCATCCATCCATCCATCCATCCATCCATCCATCCATCCATCCATCCATAGGATCTATCCATCGTGTCCATCCGTCCATCCATCCATCCATAGTATCCTTCTATCCATTCATCCATCCATCCATATTATCCATCCATTCATCCATCCATCCATAGTATCCATCTATCCGTCCATCCGTCCGTCCATCCATCCATCCATCCATCCATCCATCCATCCATCCATCCATCCATCCATCCATCCATCCATCCATCCATCCATCGTGTCCGTCCATCCATCCATCCGTCCGTCCGTCCTTCCTTAATTAATAATTATTTGAACAGTTTTATTTATTCAGTTTTGTCATTTCTGTTATCACATTCTTTTATTCTGTTATTATCTTGTTATTTATGATGTTTTAATATTTATCCATATCTTGAAAAGTAATAGATCGCTTCTCAAATCTTTCTGACAGATTCATTAAAAGAACAGCCTCATAAGAGTCCTTGTTCATTCTGAAATGTGACTATATTGTTTGCATCTTACTCTACAACACAGATCTATCATCTTCCTTTTTTTTATGTAATAAATCTTTCATTCAGACTCATCTACGGCAGCTTCTTTTACCGCATGACATGCTCTCGTTCTCCAGATTGTAGTTTGCTCTACTTTCCTGAATTTCTTTTTTCTCCTCCCAGCAATACTACATCATTTTCTCTGTATCTCTCTTCTCGTGTATTCCCTCGCTCCTCTGGCCGGCGTCAGAGATGAACACATTGATTCATTTCTCTCCTCCAGCAGAACGATCGCTCCATCCCTTTGTGTCCATACAGACAAATCCCATAAAGCAAGCTGTGGATTTGAGCCTGGACACAATAGAAGATGTGCTCTCCAGCCGCTGGCCTTCGCTCTCCAGCTCTCAGCGCTCTCAAGTTTCTCGCCTGAAGTGGGAGTTTCGGATTATATCCCGTTATTCCCACTCATGTTGTATAAATTACAAGACTTCAGAGACTCTGAATATAATAATGGTACGCTCGGATTTCTTGTCTTCCTTTTCCCGGACGCTCTCGCTCCTGTGAAGATGAGATTTCAGGCTGTAAAATTGGGCCATGCTTTTATACATTCACCCACTTTGAGTTTTCTCTGTCTGTTCTCTGTAATTACATGCAAATCTGTCATTTCCCTCATTTTTGGGAAGGTGTGTGTGTGTGTGGAGATGAAGTGGTGATGTTTGACTACCTACGGCTGCACAATGTATCGGAAAAGTATCGTTATCGCGATAAAAGTAATGCAGTATTCATATCGCAGAGAGGTGCAATAAATCACTTTTTTTTTTTTTTAGGGATTCACTGAAAATTGTTATACCTGCCTACCCAGTAGGTGCTGTTCTGCTATTGGCCAGAAGGTGAACCTAGAGCTGATATTAAATACCAATGACGCAAGTAGAGATGAGAGGAAAATGACAACAGCCAATAAAAGTCTGAACATTTGCCCAGGTTTTCATTCATTCGTAGTGTCTAAATGTCAGCTTTTTTAGATCAGAAAAAAATATTAGATGCGAAAAACATCTATTATTACTGGTTTATTTTAGTAGGATCATTACATAAATACTAGTGCTGGAGAAAGATTAATCGCAATCAATCTCATCCAAAATAAAAGTTTGTTTTGACATAATATGTGTGTATTATATATATGTATAATGTAGATCCGATACACACATGCATACATAGAAACAAAACTATATTTTGCAATTTTATTACATAGGTATTTAAATAAATATATCATTTGTGTCATATACATACAGTGGGGGAAATAAGTATTCAAGCCATCATTTTTTTCAGAAAGCATATTTAAAAATTCCTTACATTTATATAGCACTTTTCTGGACATTGATTTACACATTTTTGGGGGGATCCCCTCATCCACCACCAGTGTGCAGCATCCACCTGGATGACGCGATGACGGCCATATTGCGCCAGACCGCACACCACACACCAGCTGATTGGTGGAGAGGAGACACAGTGATGAAGCAATTATGATATCGGGATGGTTAGGAGGCCATGATGGACAGATGTCGGGGTTAAACCCCTACTCTTTTTTTGAAGGACATCCTGGGATTTTTAACGAGTCACGACCTCGGTTAAACGTCTCATCCGGAAGACAGTGCTCACTGAGCAGTATAGAGTCCCTTTCACTGTACTGGGGCGTTAGGACTCACAAAGACCGCAGGTTGAGCGCCCCCTGCTGGTCTCACTAACACCAGTTTCAGCAGCAACCTAGCTTTCCCATGTGGTCTCCCTTCTAGGTACTGACCGGGCGCAGCCCTGGTTAGCTTTAGTGGGCAACCATGTGAGAGTTGCAGAGAGCTAGCTGCCGGCTATTAACAACCAAGGAAATCCATATATGAAAAGGAAACAAATCTAATTAGTTTACAAGTGAAGTTATGTGTAATAAAATATAATGACACAGGGAAAAATATTGAACACATGAAGAAAGAGTGGTCTAAAAAGGCAGTGAAAGCCCAGACAGCAGCTGAAATCTCTCAGTAGTACTTCAGCAACCCTTTGCCCTTCCTCAGTGTAAATGAATATCAGCTGCTTTAGTCCAACATCTACATTACAGGAGGATGAAGATGAAACCAGGGTGGACATTTCAGCAAGACAATGATCCAAAACACAGCCAAGGAATCTCTCAAATGCTTTCAGAGAAAGAAAATCAAGCTGTAGAATGGCCCAGCCAATCACCTGACTTGAACCCAATAGAAAATACAAAATAAAGATCAGATTTGATAGACGACACCCAAAAACATCAAGATTTTTACACTCTGTTGAAGTCACACCTGAGCAATGCATGTGACTTCATTCTCCACATGAGAGTCGTCTTCAAACCAAACACTTGTACCACCCACCATTAACAAAACAACCAAACAAACAAACTGTGAAGTGGAGTATATAGGTTTCATATAGGGCTCATATTCTACAATGCAGAAATGCGCTAGTGTTTGCAATTGTTTTAGTCCCATTCAGTTGCCTATGGGAGAAATGACTAGGAATAATAAAGAAAACGGTCAAGCTCTACAAACAAGTGTGTTCATGACTATACATAAAAAGGAGAATGATATAATGAGAAAATGTGGTAACACTTCATTTTGATGGTCCATTTGAGTATTAGTAGACTGTCTGCTTAATATCTGTTGATACTGCTCCTTCGACAGACATTTATCTGACTATAAGAAACTTTGCAAGTACATGTCAACTTACACTAACCCTAACCCTAACCCCAACCAGTCCACTTATAATCTAATGAGAATTAGTTGGCATGTAGATGCAATGTTACTTAAATTCAACAAACGGACCATCAAAATAAAGTGTGACCGAAAATGTCTTTCAGCTGTTTTTAACGTCTAAAAATCAATGGAAGTGAATGAGACCGGAGGTTTCGAGCCAAAAAGACTGCAATGGCTGCACCCTCTTGTACGTGAGGTATAAGGTCAATAGGTTTCATCTAAAATATGGACTATAAAAAAGACGAATGAAAGTGTCTGGGATTTGCAAGGACATGAGGGTGAGTAATTAATAAGACAGTTACAGTTTTTGGGTGAACTAACCCTATAAAATGTGTAGTCTGTTAAAAAAAAGAATAGAAATGGCAAAATAAAATGTATTTTACAGGGCCCTTCTGATCTGCCTTTTCTTCCGTGTCAACACCGCCGCTCTGCACAGACCTTGGACAACACTTTTGCTCTGTTTATATTGAAATGGCATATTAATTGATGCCTTTGAAAGGGACTTATTTAAATGATTGAGCGTTTGCCGTGACCTGTGGTTCCTCTTGGGGCTGCGGGACTCTCTCAGACGCTTTCAGTTCAGATTGTCTCTAAAGAGGCTCTTTGCAGGTGCAGTTTTCTCTTTAGGTGAGATCTGTGGCCTTGAGCATTATGGGTAAAGCTCCTGGCTCAAGGACAGGACTTGTGCAATTCACTGGAATAAAAGGCTACATGATTGATCGAGATGCGGGGTTGCGTTGATCTTGCCGTGCGCTCAATTCATTGCCATTAGATTGACTAATTAGAGTACTAATTTTGAGCAATGTTTTACAATAGTTATTACACATTTTCTTTTAGTTTTTGCATATGTTAATACTTTTTGTAACTTTATACTGTTTGTTGTGTAGTTTATGGCAGTTTAAGATATTAGTAAAGCGATAGTTCACCTAAAAATGAAAATTCTGGCATCATTTACTCACAATTTACTCCAAGTTTCAAACCAGCTACTATTCAATTCAATTCATCTTTATTTTTTATAGCGCTTTTACAATGTAGATTGTGTCAAAGCAGCTTCACATAGAAGATTATAGTGAACTGAAATGGTGTCAGTTCAATTTTTAGAGTTTCAGTTCAGTTCAGTTCAGTGTGGTTTAATTTTCACTGCTGAGAGTCCAAACACTGAAGAGCAAATCCATCGATGCGCAGCTCTACAGGTCCCGAACCATGCAAGCCAGTGGCGACAGCGACGAGGAACGAACTTCACCAATTTGCGAAAGTGAAGAAAAAAAACCTCGAGAGAAACCAGGCTCAGTTGGGCACGACCATTTCTCCTATGGCCAAACGTCTTGTGCAGAGCTGCAGTCTAGGCGCCGGAGGCTGGTGAACGCTGGACGTCACCGAAGACTCGTCTGTCACTGGGGTCTCACAGGAATCAGTCTCATGCTCTCCACTCCTCCATGACCACCACAGCAGCTGCTCAGGATACGGCCTGGTCCAGGATTATGGAAACCTTGGGATCATCTCTTCACAGGTCTTGGATTGCATTAGTGGCACTGCATAGTCTCTTGGGGCCTCGGGATGAGTATCCCCAGGTGGAAATAGAGAATAAAGAGAATAATTAGCGTAGCTGCTGTTCATATTGTATATAAACGAGATGCAAAAACCTGCGTGGAGCACATTCATGCATCATACCGTTATGCGATGCATTGAGTGTATGCTTTACTAAACAGATAGGTCTTTAATCTAGTTTTGAACTGAGAGAGTGTGTCTGAGCCTCGGACATTATCAGGAAGGCTATTCCAGAGTTTAGGAGCCATAAATGAGAAGGCTCGACCACCTTTACTCGACTTTGCTATTCTAGGTACTACCAGCAGCCCTGAGTTTTGAGATCTTAAAGAGCGGGTTGGATTGTAGCGAGACAGAAGGTTGGTTAGATAAACAGGAGCTAGATTATTCAAAGCTTTATAGGTAAGAAGCAATATTTTATAATCAATACAGAACTTAACAGGCAGCCAGTGTAAGGAGGATAAAATTGGGGTGAGATGATCATATTTTATAGACCTGCTAAGAACTCTGGCAGCTGCATTTTGTACTAGCTGAAGTTTATTAATAGAGGATGCTGGGCAACCAGCGAACAGAGCATTACAGTAATCCAGCCTAGAAGTCATGAAAGCATGAACTAGCTTTTCTGCATCTGAGATGGATAGCATACTTCGTAACTTAGCAATATTTCTCAGATGAAAGAAGGCGGTTTTTGTGACATGGCAGATATGATTTTCAAAAGTTAAATTGCTGTCTAGTATAACACCCAGATCTTTTACAGTAGAGCTAAAGCTAACTTTGTGTCCCTCTAACTACTACCATACTATGGAAATCAATGGTTGCAGGTTTCCAAAATACTTCATATCTTATTTTGTGTTTCTATCTTCTTTTTACTCCATGATAAATGAATGTTTTTACTTTTGTGACGAATATGTGAAGTTTATATGTGCAAGGGCGCCCTCTAGCTTCCAGTATGAATGAAACTGGTCTTATAGATATGCTCCATGTATTCATTTTCCTTTGGCTTAGTCCCTTTATTCATCAGGGGTCGCCACAGCCGAATGAACCGCCAACTTATCCAGCATATGTTTTACACAGCAGATGGCCTTCCAGCTGCAACCCAGTACTGGGAAACACCAATACACACTCACATTCTCACACACACACACACACTATGGCCAATTTAGTTTATTCAATTCACCTATTCGCGGAGAAAACCCACACCAACACGGGGAGAACATGCAAACTCCACATAGAAATGCCAACTGACCCAGCCAGGACTCGAATCAGCGACGTTCATGCTGTGAGGTGACAGTGCTAACCACTGAGCCACTGTGCCGCCCATTGATATCATTATTATGTTGAAGACTCAAGTTCTTCCTCACAGATTACACTATTGTCCTGTTATCCCAGAGATTTTTGGTCTCTCAGGGGATGCATATGAATTATAACATTGATATCATTATTGCAATAAAATATATATCTAATTTGGAACATACAGTATTTAAAGGACGTGAGATTTTCTATTGAACCTTTCAAATACTCAAGTTTTTCCCCAGCAGGCACAGGATGTCAACATGAGGTCAGATTGACGTTGTACCCCAACGTCGTGGGATGTTGCATTTTGTTTGGAAATGAAAATCGGGTTGATGTCAGAATCCAACGTCAGGCCGACGTCAATGTCCAACATTGGACAGACGTTGCATTTTGGTTACTTTCCAATGCAATCTAAAAACAACATACTATCAACATCTAATGATGTTACAGCTTGACGTTGTGTGGACGTTACCAATATGACGTCTATCAGACGTTAGATTTTGATTGCCGTACCTGATGAATAAATGTCAGTATTTGACGTCAACATGCAGTTGGTTTAAGATGTTGGCTCGACGTTGGATTTTGGTCATTTTCCAACACAACCTAAAATCAACAAAATATCAACGTCATTATTGGACTTTAAAATAACAATGTCGTTAGATGCTGGCAACCTAAATCGAATCTAATTTTAACATCTTATGACATTGTCTGTCTGCTGGGTCCTCACAGATCACACTATCATCATGTTGCCCCAAGAATTTTTTGGTCTCTCAGTGGATGCATGAGCAATGTCACACGAGTTGCAGTGCGATATGGCTGTATATCAGCACTGGTGGGAGGCGTGCGTTGGTGGATGGCCTTAGTGTCCCACCAGTGCTGATATACAGCCATATCGCACTGCTACAAGTGTGATATTGCGTTTATACAACAGTTCGACGGCACAATCATGTATATAAAAAATAAAATCAAACACGGAGAGTCTAAAAACCCTTTTGTATTAGGAACTACTTTCTTTCGCCATTCATTCACATCTGCAGCTGACGTCAGAACAGCAGAAGCCTTTATTAATTCACCAACGTCACTTTAGAGCTAGTATTTGAATGATTCTCTAGCGTAATGTCTAAAGTGACGACAAAACAGGTGATTTTGCTCACATTTTAAGATTATAAGGCTGAACATGACATGAAATGCCATCCATTTACAGAGATATCTCCCAAGATTTTTACAGTCTACAGTATTTCTCTGTTGCAATCGGGATATCACAATAATTAACCCCGAAAAAAGCAGCGCAATTACCAGATTGCTGTTGTGTTTGCAACAAGGAAAAACGCTAAACACGCGAGCATTTCTTCTTTCTCTCTGCCAACACAACACACATTACTGATACGCGAGTCCCATCTCACACCCAATACACTACAATTATATGGTATAAATACAGCACTACAACATACAAAAGAGAGAGATCGACATTGAATATCACTTACCAGTTTAATAATGATTTGATCAGCTGTAGTTTAAAATTATGCTGTATTAATCTTCTAATGGCTTATTATGCGGTCTCTGTCGCCATCTTGTGGATGGACAACGTCAACCGTCTTTGGTCTAACTCAGTATGGCAGGCTAATGGCCGCCGACACGCTGTCTCTCAGAAATTATAAATATTTTTAAATAGGCACTGTCCTTATAAATAAACTGCACAGTTGCAATCTAAACAACTACATTCTCGACTAAAAAGCCTCAAAAGTACATTATGTTGTCCAAAAGGAGCAATATTTGTCGAACTGTAGAGTCCTCTGCTTGTTGCTGTATGTGGGCGGAGTAATACACAAGGGTGAAGGGTGAAGAGGCGGGTCGAGTGCTGTTACTGGCAAAATATTGCACGGCTATCAGCCAATCAGATTCAAGAACCAGACAGAACTGTTGTATAAATATGAATTATAGCATTGATATCATTATAACAATAAAATATATCTCCAGTTTGGAACATGAAATACATGAAGAATGTTTGAATTTTTGCATTACCTTTTTGCAGTTGACTGAGTGCGCACAGCCGCTAGAGAAACATTAAATGATTAACCTTTTAGTAAACGACTCTATATAAAGATAAACTTTACTATATACTCGGAGAGAACAAAATATACTGGCTGCAAAATATTTGTACACCATTAGAAATGGCTAATCAACTAATTTGCCTTATTTAAATAATCTACACGTTTTATTCTAGTAATTATTATAATTTTTAGCAATAATGTCTATTTTTATTCCTTTTTTCTGTTATCTGTTTTTCATTTGCTGTGTATTTTATTAATTTAATGATGTTAATATATTACATACTTTATACATATCTAAAATGCTTTGGCAATACTGTACTACACTCTCAGAAATAAAGGTACAAGAGCGGTCACCTTTTCAAAAGTACACATTTGTACTTAAAGGGTCTGTATTGGTACCTCAAAAGTATATATTAGTACCTAAAACATTTAAGAGGTACAATTTTGTACTTTTTAGGTACTATGTATCCCTAAGGTATTAATATGGACCTTTTAGGTACAAATGTGTACCTTTTGAAAAGGTACCACCCCAGTGACAGCTCTCGTACCTTTATTTCTGACCTTAATGTCATGCCAATAAAGCAACTTTAAAGAGAGAGAGAGAGAGAGAGAGAGAGAGAGAGAGCAGCCTGTCAGTGGGTACACATGGCTCCTAATTAGCATAAAAGTAAGAGAAATAGTGGATTTCTTTTATTTCAACAACCTTTTTTAAATAACTTTAACCCATTGACAAGAAAAGGTGTATAACAGTGTCATAATAAATAAAAATATAGTTAAAAATCACATTATTTTTTTGTTTGTTGCGTGTAGTTCACCGTTTATGTGCTGTGGGTAAAAGGTGTGTTTCAATCCGGCTACCATCACAAGTGTATTTCAAACCTGTGGGAAGCACTGTAAAATATATCTCTAGTTTGGAACATGAAATACATGAAAGATGTGTCCAATTTTCTGTTGAACCTTTCAAATACTCAAGTTCTTCCTCGCAAATCACATTATCTTATCGTCTTCTCTTGTCCTAGGAATTTTTGGTCTCTCAGTGGATGTGTACGAATTATAGCATTGACATCGTTATCGCAATAAAATATATCTCTAGTTTGGAGCATGAAATACATGAAGGATGTGTGAGTTTTACTGTTGAACCTTTCAAAGACTGAAGTTCTTCCTCACAGGTCACACTATCGTCCCCTGTTCTCCATTTTTTGGTCTCTCAGTGGATGGATATGAATAATAGCATTAATATCATTGTCACAATAAAATTCCTCTCTAGTTTGGAACATGAAATACATGAAGTTCTTCCTCTCAGATCACACTATGGTCCCCTGTTCTCATCTTCAATTAAAACAGGGCCTGTATTAAAGAATCTCCTGAGGAAATCTCCTAAGCGGCTCCTGCATATTTAAGGGATGGTTCTGGAGCATTTCTCTTTGCCACTGTGCAGGGAATCGCAGTACGTGGTAAAAGAGCCGCCGAACTGAACACTAGAGCGTTTAGAGTTTGCTGTCTGTGCCTGTGAAAACTCCTCACAGATTTACAGCTTTTATTTCTTTTATTTTTTCTCTCCTAAACCTATTCCCTGCGTCCCTGCTCTGTTATTTCTCACTCTCGTTGCCTGTTTTATCTCTTTCTTTTTTTGGCATGTTTTTATCTTTTCCACTCTACTTGTCTGGAATTCATTACGCTTGTGTGAAAGCATCAGGATTTAAAAACTTTGTGTTTGTTGGTCTAAATCCACATGTCAGATTCTTTCTTCTGTGGCGCACAAAAGGAGATGTTTGAAAGGATGTTCATGCTGCATAAAACAGGACGCCGTACAATGAAGAAGCTCATATACAGATTTTGTACACGCACATGTTTTTAAATCCTGATGCCTGATCCAGTGAGTCCCAACACTGTAAAAAGTGATTAGTTATTTGCAGAAATTTGAGTAAATTGATTTGACTTAAATTGATTTGGTGTAAATTGATTTGACTTATATTGATTTGGCGTAAATTGATTTGGCGTAAATTGATTTGGCGTAAATTGATTTGACTTATAATGATTTGACGTAAATTGATTTGGCGAGTCGGCGCCAATGGTGTAGTGGTTAGTGCGTCGACACATGCACTCCGGTGCTCACGGCGACCCGAGTTCGATTCCCGCCTCGAGGTCCTATGCCGATCCTTCCCCTCTCTCCGCTCCCCACACTTTCCTGTCAATACTCTCTACTGTCCTGTCCATTAAAGGTGAAAACCCCGAAAAAATAATTATAAAAAAAATAAAATAAAATAATTGATTTGGCGTAAATTGATTTGACATATTAATTTGACTTAAATTGATTTGGCGTAAATTGATTTGGCGTAAATTGATTTGGCGTAAATTGATTTGGCGTAAATTGATTTGGTGTAAATTAATTTGACTTATATTGATTTGACTTATATTGATTTGGTGTAAATTGATTTGACTTATATTGATTTGACTTATATTGATTTGGCGTATATTGATTTGACTTAAATTGATTTGGTGTAAATTGATTTGGCGAAATTAATTTGACTTAAATTGATTTGACTTATATTGATTTGGCGTAAATTGATTTGACTTTTATTGATTTGACTTAAATTGATTTGGCGTAAATTGATTTAAAAGTGACAAGTTGACTTTACTTAAAAAAAGTCAGAAAACCCGCTATAACTTGGAACTGTTAAGTTGACTTAACTTAATTGTATAGTTATGAAAATTTTTATTTACTTAAGTTTAATGTAAAAGGTTTACTCACTTTTTAAAAAGATCACTGACTGCTTTAAAAGCAATTTTAGTTTTTATTTTATTTTTAATATGTTTCTATAACGGCGACGCAGTGGCGCAGTGGGTAGCACGTTCGCCTCACAGCAAGAAGGTCGCTGGTTCGAGCCTCGGCTGGGTCAGTTGGCATTTCTGTGTGGAGTTTGCATGTTCTCCCCGTGTTGGTGTGGGTTTCCTCCGGGTGCTCCGGTTTCCCCCACAAGTCCAAAGACATGCGGTATAGGTGAATTGGGTAGGCTAAAATTGTGTGTGAATGAGTGTGTATGGATGTTTCCCAGTGATGGGTTGCAGCTGGAAGGGCATCCGCTGTGTAAAACAAATGCTGGATAAGTTGGCGGTTCATTCCGCTGTGGCGACCCCAGATTAATAAAGGGACTAAGCCCTGAAAAGAAAATGAATGAATGAATGATTTTTCTATAACTTAATTATTTTTTCAGTGTTAGTTTTAGTCATTTTAGTAGCTTATTTCAGTAAGTTGCAAACTTTTTTAATTCATTTATTTTAACAGAAATGTTATAAGTTGATTTCTTTAATGGATGTCTTTTATTTATTTTATTTTATTTTATTAAGGTAAATGGTTTACTCACTTTTTTTAAGTAGTCAACAAATCTCTTTAAAAGCAACAAGTTTACTTGCTTAACTGAATTTTATTGTCTACCAAAAACGTTTATTTTCATTCATTTATTCATTTTCTTTTCGGCTTAGTCCCTTTATTAATCTGGGGTTGCCACAGCGGAATGAACCGCCAACTCATCCAGCATATGTTTTACGCAGTGAATGCCCTTCCAGCTGCAACCCATCACTGGGAAAAACTTTTATTTTATTTTATTTTATTTTATTTTATTTTATTTTATTTTATTTTATTTTTTTATTTAAGGTAAATAGTTTACTCACTTGAAGTAGTCAGCAAATCGCTTTAGAAGCTACAAGTTTACTTTAAAGTCAACTAAACACTTTTTACAGTGTACACTTCTCAGTGTTATTTTAGTATTATTTAAAGTTAGTTGTTTTGTTTTGTTTTGTTTTGTTTTGTTCTGTTTTGTTTTATGCTGAACTTGTTTAAATCTTAGAAATGGCAACTTGGCAACTATATGAAGTCCTCTAAAGTCAAATAAGGTCTGTGCGGAGCCTTAAAAAAAGAAAAAATAAACGTCAAATGTCTCGACCGTTGACAATAAGCCCTTTTTACTGCATCTCGGCTGGCCACTTTTGAATACGTGCATATACAAATGCTATTTAAATGGAAAAGATTACAATTAGAAAGGAGCGTTCCTCCTGTTATCTCCCACAGAAGAAAGAGAGAGACGTGCTGTTCAGATCGGCATGAGGATTGAATAAATAATGACTCACTTTGGCTCAACTATTCATTTAAGCCGCGTGTAATTCCTCGAGTTTTCTTCTGAAAGCTGCCGGCGGTGCTATTAAAATGGCAGGTGGCGTCTGTTATTCTTCTACCTTTTTTTCCACATTTTATTCATTTTTCTCTCAGCTTGCTCCTCGAACCAAATCACTCCATCCTGAAGTCAGAAATCAATTCTCCGCTTTTACATAACGTTCATCTCCTCCATTAACAGCGGGTTTGATTCACACTATTCTCTCTACAAATCGCACTGATAAATTCATACGCATCTCTATTTTATTGTGCTCGTTTCCGCAATGAAGTCTGAATCTCTCTGCTGTTTAAAAGAGCTCCCAGTGGTGGCTTGATGTTGAATTATTATTATTATATATAAAAAGAAGCTGCATTTGGTGTCGCCTTTCTTTATTAGTTTTGTTCTGCTTTAAGCTTTCCGCTATTAAATCACAAGGGCAAATGCTCTGTTTTCAATGCTTTTTTATGGTAAAACAGTAAATCGCCTTATGAAGGAGGGAAAACACTTTATATTCTTATAGCATATTATTTATTTTCTTTGCTTTGTTGGCTGTTGTTTATCCTCCTTAACTCTGTGATAGAAACACTATGTTACGGTCTCATCCATCTCCATTATTGTAGCTCGATGTGATGTTTATTTCAGGCTCGTTGCAGAAAACTGAGTGCCCTAAAAATGGCACAAACTTACAGGCATTTTGGGATCTCCGACATGCCCTTTATAGGTGGCCGTTCTTTAATGGACATTCTGGCTAGATTTGTCAAATTCATTCATTCATTCATTTTCTTTTCGGCTTAGTCCCTTTATTAATCAGGGGCAAAGCGGAATGAACCGCCAATTATTCCAGCATATGTTTTACGCAGCGGATGCCCATCACTGGGAAACATCCATACAACCCATCACTGGGAAACATCCACACACACTCATTCACACACATACACTACGGACAATTTAGCTTACCCAATTCACCTATAGCGCATGTCTTTGGACTGTGGGGGAAACCGGAGCACCCGGAGGAAACCCACGCGAACACGGGGAGAACATGCAAACTCCGCACAGAAATGCCAACTGACCCAGCCGAGGCTCGAACCAGCGACCTTCTTGCTGTGAGGCGAACGTGCTACCCACTGCGCCACCGTGCAGCCCCATTTGTCAAATTAGGAACATGTTTTTCTATGATGTAATACAGAGATTTGTATTAATTTATGTTTTCCTGTTGTATTTTTTTAATGTGAAGGAGGACAAAATGTGCCGTTAAATTGGTTCCTATATCAGGCTCAACTACGGCCAATTAAGTTCATACAATTCCCCTATAGCGCATGTGTTTGGACTGTGGGGGAAACCGGAGCACCTGGAGGAAACCCACGGCGATATGGGGAGAACATGCAAACTCCACACAGAAACGCCAACTGGTCCGGCCGGGACTCGAACCAGCAACCTTCTTGCTGTGAGGCGACAGTGCTAACCACTGAGCCACCGTGCCGCCTTAATGATATTTACAAGAAACATATTATGGATGTATGAAGGATTTTTTTGGTCAAGTTCGGTTTTCAGATCAGTTTGCTCGGCTCACTTTGTACGGTGTTGTACTTGTGCTGCAGTGCGCTCAGGTTCGAGTCTGGTGAAACACGGTTCCATAAAAGCAATGTAAAATAAAGGTAAAACTAAAACTACACTTTGATTGGGAATTGGTTGAAGAACATGATGAAGAGTTTAAACTTTTGCTTTGACCTCCAAATTCTCAGTCCAATATGCTGGACAAAAAAGCAGCCACCTCTCAACCATGCTAACATTTTAGTGCCAGAAACCACAGGACGTTTTAGGTCTCTTGTAGAGTCATCAGTGTGACATTGTTTGCAAGTTTTATGATTCTCGAACAATATTCCTGTCCAAAAACTTTGTCTTAACCCTATGCCTGCCCCTTTACTTAACATTAGCTATAATATATATAATCCATAAAATCTGAGGGAAATATAGGTGACTCTACTGCTTGTGTGAACTTCAAATCTAATTGGTTGATTGGAATGTTGTTCCAGGGTCAACAAAAATAGTTCAACTTGGTGAAACCATGTTAACCAAGTACAAAAAGCATATGCTAAGGAAATATTACAACTTCCCTGGATCATTAGCATCTCGCTAAAAAGAGTTTAGATTATTTTGCCTATTTAAAGCTTGACTCTTCTGTAGCTACATCGTGCACTAAGTTACTAAGAAATGAAAAGTTGCTATTTTCTAGGCCGATATGACTAGGAACTTTGATATTATACAGCTCCTGAAAATAGTCTCCAGTTAGGTAGCTAGTTCACAGTGCTGTGTAATATCATTGCCCCTGCTTTAACCATGGTACAGCAGCAAATTTGAGTTTACCAGAATGAGAGTTTAGTGCCTAACCAGCTAACAGGGAACGTTCTCGTAACTTTGGCTAACGTTCTCTACAGGTTCTCTCAAAGTTATCAAAAAACATTCTTGCATAATGTTTCCTTAACGTTATTTGTAATTAATAAATCTTCTCATTGTGTTATTAAAAGTTATCATTGTGTTGTTGGGGGAATGTTTCAAAAACGTTAGCATTATAAAGTTAAGTTATGAATGAACTTTAAATAGCTTTAAGTTTTGAATGGAATGTTCTAAAAACTTTTTTAGTAACGTTCGTATAACCAAACAATAACGTTAATACAACGTCTAAAAAACTAGACGTTTTAAACGTTCTAACATTAATACAAAACATTTTTATAACTTAATGGAAACGTTACGGGAACGTTTTTAAAACCTAAAATTGTTAGCTGGTAATTGTTTTGACCTACACTTTAAAAAATATTGTTTAGACCAAACAAAAAAAAAATCATGCAACAGTTTCAATCAATATATTCAAGTTACAACAACATCTAACAAAATGAAGTTCAGACAACAAACTTTATTTAGCCAAATGACCTTTTTCTCTTCAATCAGAGACATTTTTACACAGCATAAACTCCATTTTTTAAATTGAGTACTCAAAAAATTAAGTTGTTTCAACTAGTTTTCTTTATTAAAATGTAAAATAAATCCAGTGTTATGTACTTAATTACCATAATTAAACATGCACGTTTTTAAGTTTAGAACCTCAAATAAATTAAGTAGCTGAAATTGTTTAATTTTTTGTTTGTTTTCAAGTTTACTGTTTATTTAGTTGCTTGTAAAAAGTACATTTAACAACATTTTTGTTTTCCTGTATTTCAGTATTTTTCAAAACAAAAATGTGTACCGTCCCATATAAGCAGTATGAAAAATAACAAAGAACATCAGTGTGTGGACTTAAAAATACAAAACAACACAAACTGCAACATAAAGGGCAAAATCTACTCTGAAATAAGTAGAGAATATTCAGAAAATAATGTTCTTGAGATGCATTACTTTTGCACTGGGCTTCAGTCCATCAAGTTCAAGAAACTTCACAAGTATATTTAAGTTCATTGAGGTAGCTCAGATTTAAAGCATATATTATGCCCATCAGCAGAGCACAGCATCTTGAGATATCCATTCCATTTAGGATTCTCATGCCCTCAACCATGATGGTTCCCGTCTTGTGGTCATCAATTGACAAGCTAATTGACAGACATATTTACCTTTAAATTAGCCGATGTTGATGTAATTATCAATATTTTCCTGTTGTGAAAACTTAATAAAATTATTCTGGCAACTTAAAAGTTTGAATCTAATCAGCAATTTAGAATTTTTAAGTTCTACAACAATGTATTAAAGGGCACCTATGATGAAAATCATCTTTTTTAAGCTGTTTGGACAGAATTGTGTGTAGAAATAATGTGTCCACAGTCATATTGGGGTGATATAAAGATGTATAAAGATATAAATGTCTCCATAGTAATGCATATAATCATATCCACAAGACAGGACGTGCGCAAAGCAACCGGGAATAAAAGATCTGTTCAGTTCGCTGTGATCATCAATCATCATCAGATGTGATCAAGAATGAGTTTTACAAGTTTAACACGTGTTTAAAACAGTGCATGTTTGTAATGAATTACAGCGATTTACTTCAGCTTTACTTTATCACCACAGTCGCGTGTCAGTACAATTATAAAAGAAGACGCTTCAATCCCGGGTTGTGGACGTTAAATCAGGTTTATTTTGTACATTAATATAACGGATATCCATACAGCAGTGGATATTAATGTGTATCTTGTCACATTTGCCATGCAAAAACAGTGCAAAGCGCGCTGTCTGTCTGTGTGTGCGTGTGTGTGTGTGCGTGTGTGTGTGTGTGCGCGTTTGTGTGTGTGTGTGTGTGTGTGTGTGCGTGAACTTTGTAACGACATTGTGTGTGACTCATCGTTGCAACTCCACAACAAATACATCAAATAATCATTGGGAAAGTTATACTGTAATATTTCTCACAAACGTTACGTGAGATCTGCTTCCTTCATGTCTGTCTGTTATCTGAGGCAGCCGAGGGCGGAGATTGAGGCACACTGACAGGCACGTGGGAACGGTGGGTGGGGAGGACAAGCATTGAAGGCACAGTCCACCAAAATAGCTACAAGATGCTCAGAGTTAAAAATGACAAACTTCTGAAAGGTCTAATAAATAATCTGCTGGGTGTTTTGAGCTGAAACTTTACAGACACATTCTGGAGACACAAAAGACTTATCTTAAATCTGGAAAAAGGGGTAAACTAGGTGCCCTTTAAACTATGTAGTGGTAACAGACCTCTTGAGTTATTTTTTAGAGTGTAGAAAATAGAAACTTTTCATTTTAGCCAGTCTTAGTACACTACGGATGAAACTACAGAACAGTCAACTTTAACTATTGAAACTGTTTTTTTTACATTTTTTTGAGTGAGATGCTAATGGTAAAACTCAACAGTTTAAATCTAGGGGAGCTGTACAATGAGCCTATTTCCAAAAGTGTAGTGTTTAAGGGATTCAAAATGTTGAAATTGATCAAAATGGTTTGCTGTGTGTATTTTAGGCTTTATTCCATACTTATTTTATTTTTGCACACTTTATTCAATACTATTATATCAATCTTAATGTATGATGAATGACTCAAGGAGTGGTTTAGCTTTTTGTAGATTGTGATTTTCATATTAGCTAATTTACGGTTTACGTTTTTCCCGCCGCCGTGACTTAAATTACACCTGTCAACGCATGCTATTATTTGCCCACACCGCTGGAGGGATAATAGGCCGTGAGTGAGGCGGGGTTTTAAATGGCTTTATTCACACGGCTTGTCATTAGCATGCATTAACTCAGGCGGGAGGAAAGGGGAGTCATTAGCATACGTTTAGTGGCCTCATGCATATTTGAACCACTGAGAGCTGAGGACTTGTTGTTAGCGTAGCATCATTAGCGGCGGTGTGAGCGTTCGGAGCGATGGCCAGCCAGCTGTGAGTGTGCCGGTATGAGGCGCAGGATTGAGTGTTTGGAGTGTGTGTGTGTGTGTGTGTGTGTGTGTACGTCCCTGAGTGAACGCAGAGGGAATCAAGTGGCCCGACACACTCACGGACTCTTTGATGTGAAACAGAGCTGATCGTCCCTGCGTCCCTGATGGCAGAGGCAGAGAGACGGAGACACACACACACACACATACTCGCACACATCCCTGCGGCTTAGCGTTAAAACCTCAGTGATTTGCTCCAGTGGATAGGAGAGCAATCCAGCATCTCTTCCACTGTCTGAAAAAAACACACGATACACACAAACACACAGCAGAATTGACAAAAACTGACAAAATATTAAGATTATTTATAGTGTGTAGCTGTTGAATGCTTGATTCTGATCGGCTGATGAACGTTCTAAGGTGTGAATTGATCGCATTACTACACCAAAGTAGTTTAAAGGGGTGGTCCAGAATGTATTTTTAAGTGAAGTGAAGTGAAGTGTAGTGTGGCCAAGTATGGTGTCCCATACTTGGAATTTGTATTTGAAGTATTTGAAGACGGCATTGAAGTTTTAAGGCTTGGTTGTGTTTATAAGATGCAAAGCAATGTGTGCTCATGCTTCACTTGTAGAAAATCACGTTATTTTTTCATATATCTTACTTTGATTATATACAGCTACTCAGCTAACATGAAAACGACTGTCATATTTCCTAGTTCCTTCGAAAGGCCCGCCCTCAAGAGGCTCTGGTTGGTCAGCTAACATAATGTGCTGTGATTCGCGGATCGGCTCCACATCACCAGTAAAGCGTCACGCCTCCACAAGCATGTGCTTTGCCTCTGCTGTGTAAATAGTGTCAGTCAGAGTAGCTGTTAGCCGTATCAGTTTGAGCCTTAATCAGTCAGAAAATGAACAGGATGAACCTCATGCTTGCTCTCTAAAATAAAATCTGACAAGTGTCTGTAACGAGTGAAAATAGGGTGTGGCTCCTTTAAGAGAGAATCGCCATTTTATGTGTGTGTGTGTGAACAGTCTGTAGAGCATGTAACACGAGAACCGCATGTGTGCAGGACTGATGTTTATTTTTATTTTTCTCTGATGCTCAAATTAAGTTATTTTTCTGTAATATACAGTGACGCTGTTGACAGAAGATTAAAGCACCAGATGTGGAATGCGACCCATGTGAGCTTTGATTGATTCTTCTGCTGCAACAAGAGTTAGGCGAGCTATCCTGTATTTTTTTTACCTAACTCAACGCATTACATGTCTTTCACATATATTCGGAATAAGCATGTGTAAGTAATATGAAACGTTTACACATCTTTTGTGAGTTCATTATCTGAGATGTAGAACGCAGGGAAAGCAGCCGCATAGAGAGACACTGCAGCGCTGGTGAAGATTGTGGGTGTTTACAGCGGTTTGACTGATAAATATAAATTTGTAGCTAAATTGTTAATGGTGCCAAACAGCATACATTAGATTACATCCTCGCTACAACATACGGTTAATGCTAGAAACTGTGCATGTCATAGATTAATTTTAACAAATAAAAATACTTACAGGTTGTGGCTCACAATCCACAGCTTCGTCTGTTGGAGGAGTTTTAACCTAATCCAGCACTGAACTGGAAGAGATTCTGGAAGTTCTCCTTTGTCAAATGCTAGCTATATATTTTTTTAATAATTATCTGGAACATAATTAAAATTAAACTGTAAGCACTTCTGTCTTTGTGTCGTGTCCTTCGGAAGACCAAATACAGAAACAGAAGAAGCTCTGTGGAAATAGTAGCATTTGGACGGCATTTTAGCTTTCTCTTCTATAACATTACAGCGCCTCTGGTCAAGCCCCTTTGCTGCGCGGGGTGTATGCGCGTGGTGAATGTGCGTAACCTGAAGGGTTTATAATTTCATTAGCCTGGATGTATTTTTTTGTAGTCCCCAAATTCGTTCGCTGTAGGCTTTGCTAAGCTAACTCTGTAAAAGCCAATGTCTCCCTTTGCATTGAACTTTGAGCGAATTACATTCAGAGATGTTGTTTATGTTCACACAGCTACATTACACATCAACTAAAGTTTAAAATATGATATCGTAGTGGACCACCCCTTTAATAACTAAAATACACTAATAAAGAAGTTAAATTAAAGTTACTTCACTGCCTACAACAGTCCAAAAATCTATTTAAAATATGGAAGACGTGTCTAAGACAATAGTCCCACACACACACATCAGCAATTTGAGGACAAAAACCTGACAAATATATTGAAATTCAACATCTGAACAATATCTTTAGGTGTTTTAACTGTAGTATAAGTGGAACAGTTAACTCTGGTCCAGTATGCATACCTGAGGTGTAACAACCACTTATTTTGTTTTGTTTAGCTTGTTTTGGTTTTGTTTTGCTTTTTGTTTGTTTTGTTTGTTTTGCTTTTTGTTTTGTTTTGTTTCACTGTGTTTCACTTTTTGTTTAGTTTAGTTTAGTTTTGTTTTGTTTTGTTTTGTTTAATTTTGTTTCGTTTCCTTTTGTTTTGTTTTGTTTAATTTTGTTTCGTTTTGTTTTGTTTAATTTTGTTTCGTTTCCTTTTGTTTCGTTTTGTTTTGTTTTGTTTCATTTGGTTTTGTTTCCTTTTGTTTGGTTTTGCTTTGCATTTGTTTTGTTTCGCTTGTTTTGTTTTGTATTTAACTCATTTAACTTAATTAGTCATTCCATTGCAAGTCATAACAGACAAAAATACTACACTTATCATTTTTGTAGTGAATTGGAACATCAGCTTAAAAAAAGGCTGGTACCAGCAAAGCACTTTCAGCTGTTTCTTTTATTTTGTTGTTGTTTTCCTCAACATAAAGGATGCAGATGTCTTTTAGAGTCTAGTTCCGGAGCACTAAAAGCTGCTGGTCATTATCATTTCTTAGCAATAACGTGAGAGGTGGTTTAGTTCGACAGTGATGTGTTGGTCCGTCACAACATATTAGAATTTTTCGAAGCTAATTTATGATTTGCTCTTTCTGTCACCTTGACTTAAGACACATCTGTCAGGCTTTGCTATTATTTTAGCACATTGCTGGCAGATTGCAGGCTGCAAGTGACTCAGCATTTTTAATTGCCTTTATTTGTGGAGCTTGTCATGAAAAAAAAAAAAAGATCAGCAAAAACATGGTGTCTGTTTTTATTGTGGTTGTTACGTTTATTTATATAGCAATATTGTCAATGGTGTCTTAAATCTGACACAATTTCAAATAATAAATTAAATAAACATTCTTTATTTATTTAGAATTTTAATTGGTAGAAGATGAAATTATAAGCAAAGCCAATGTAATATATAGCTATGTAGCTAAATAAAAGACCACTTGAAACTTCTCAATTTCTTTGGATTGAGGATTTATGGTTATGTTTTTAGAATAACATAATTTTTTTTTGTGGTTTTATTTTGTAAACTCCTTTCTTCCATTTATGTCCTTAATTTGTCATTTTCCATTGTGTCATTTGTCAGGAATCTGAAGGGACGCTGCCCAACTTACTGGTTGTGTGTGGAGATCACGGCATGTCTGAAACTGGCAGCCATGGAGGATCATCAGAACAGGAGATCAACACTGCACTTGTGCTCATTAGCCCCGCCTTCAGGAGGAAAGGTGAGCAATGATTGGCTTACAGATCTATCCTTCAGGCCACTGGAGGAAAATGCTTTAAAATGAAACATTTTATTAGGCAACTAGGCAAGTCATTGGACAACAGTGTTTGGTTCTGTAGCCTATCAGGGAAAATATATATATTTATATAACATTTAATAATAATATAATTAACATTTCACGATTTTACAATGTGTACTGTATTTTTGATGAAATAAATGCAGCCTTGGTGAGCAGGAGAAGCTTATTTTAAAACATTTAAAAATCCTACTGACCCCAAACTTATATATATATTTGTTTGTTTTGTTTTGCTTGTTTTGTTTTGTTTCACGTTTGTTTTGTTTTTGTTTTGTTTCGCTTTTGTTTTGTTTAGCTTGTTTTTCTTTTGTTTTGTTTTGCTTGCTTTGTTTAGCTTGTTTTGTTTAGCTTTAGTGTTGTTTTTGTTTTGTATC
>CAIGQV010018344.1:496318-511318 GCA_903798115.1 Danio jaintianensis | reverse complement strand
CTTATGTTTGGGAATTCTGTTCTGATATTGGTTGAATGGTTGTGGTTTGGAGTGATCTCCCCTGTTAGTACAGACGAATCAGAGAATAGTTTTTTCTTTAAGAAATTGGTACTTTTAATCATCAATAATTCATTAAAGTTAGATTTTGTCATGCTATTTTACATTTAAAGGCACAATATGTGAAAACAAAGTTCATTCAAATATCCAAAAAACACCAGAACAGTGTTATATATTTTAAGTTATGTATGTATAAGTTACGTACATTATCCCAAATATTTCAAAGAAACTAGTTTCACCTTCAGCCATACTTTGCTTCATGCTACCATGATAATAAGCGTTAATAATTTTGCTCCTCTACAACTCCCATGATTCCACACTCAGGGCTGAAGTGCATGGCACAAAAGCATTAAGGGTATGTCCGAATCCACTTTTGCTATTTTAAGGATGGAAAAATATGATCTGCGCCCTGGAGCATGGTCTAACAGGGTTGTGCTTATTCTCTTAATGAGTTATGGGTGTGTTTTGAGAATAACGTGCATTAAACCAATCAGAGTCTCATCTCCCATTCCCTTAAAGAGTCAGTTGCGTCGCGCCATGGCGCATTTGCTATTTACATGGCGGACTTTGAAAGTGGAAAAACTGAATGCTTCACTAGCGAGAAAACAGTTAAACACCATATGTGCGAGAATAAAGAACGAGCCTCTTTACTTTCTCTTTACTTTACTTTTACTCTTTACTTTACTCCTTTACTTTCGTGGAGAAGGAAACGGTGTTGTACGTACTCCACTGAAGACATTCATTAGCCTACATATTTATTTCCTTTTTTAAGCGCAAAGATTTGTTTCAAAACTATTTCTAAATTCAGTTCTGATTTCCAGCAAACTAATAAATGAACAATAATAATGAAGTGTGGTCAAAAAACTGAGTTATATCCAAACACACGTCCTAATCTTATGCCCCATATGGTGATGCATACGTCTCCAAAACCCGACAGGTGGACAAATCTAAACTTGTTTTTATTAAAACAAATATAAATATACATATAATAAATAATACTGATAATAATAATAACATTATACAAATGCAAATTGTCATGAATAAACTGAAAAAATCCCCCTGACATGAAGAAGGCATGGAGGCATATTTTTATATTTATGCAGAAAATAATAATTTTTGTAATATTTTAATCCTTTAATTGTTTTTCATATGTACAGATATTTGTGTTGCTGTAAATCCTGTGTGTATTAAGCAATGTGTAAAAGTTTGGACCCGCACAGGCGCATAACTAACGCGCTCTGCGCTGGACTTTCAGCTGGTCAATAGCGTGGTCTATTTTAGTTCCTCAAAATAGCAACGCACCAACAATGCGCCTTAACACACCTCCTTTGTAGGCCGGCACACTCATGAGTACACAAAGTGGCGCAAATGGATTTGCTGTTTAAACAACGTGGCGCAAAACGTGAAAATTACAGTTGCGCTGGTCTGAAAATAGCAACAAATCGCAATAACACGTCTTGCGCCTTATTGCGCCGGGTATAGGATTGGGCCCTAAGTCACCCCATCATCAAACTACGTATTTTTTGTTGTAATTACTCGCCCTCTAGTGGAGAAAATGACATATTATGCCTTTAAATTTATATCTATCTAATCTAAAAGTACAGTGTTACCATTTATGTATTAAAATCATGTGTGTGTGTGTGTGTGTTATTTCTTATCCAATAAATCGTTTTAAACTATTAAATGTCAATAAAACACTTAAACGTCACAGTAATATTTTCAACATCAAAAGTTATTGAAGCAGAGATCAAGCTCACATAGCGCATTTTAGAAGTAAAAAAAAAAAGTGTCAACAGTGTGTAAATATAGCCAGACTGTAATAGTAAAAATGAATTAATTTTATTTTTTATAATCACACTTGATAAAAACAGTCTGCAGAAACACTTTGATTGACATTCTCCCATTGTAGGTGTCCTCAGAGGGGGAAAGCCCTGCCCACTAATGACGATCTCTCCCTCATTAGCATAGACAGCCCTGAGTGAGAAGCAGCCGTCTGCCATTAGAGTTTTGAATCTGCCACTATGCTGACATACAGGCATTTGCAGCTCCGCCCTCTTTTGAAAAGAGCACAATCTCATTTGAATTTAAAGCGACAGTCACCAAAACAGCACAAAGGGTCAGTTTCAAAGAGTTATAAAACATTATTTGTGTGGTATTTTGAGCTGAAACTTCACATACACACTCTAGGGACATCAGAGACTTATTTTACATATTGTTATAATAATAATAATAATAATAATAATAATAACAATAGGTCCCCTTTAAAACAGGTTTAGAGAACTTTGTCTTTTCATGAGGCCACATATTTTCCGTCTGCAGCGTGGACTGTCAGCACTAAAACCCTCTCAGAGAAGACGCATCCCTAAATTCAGCTCTCTAAAGCCATCAAAGCAGCACTTTAGAAACAAATTCACCACCTTCAAGAATAAACACAATTACTGTCAGACGTCAGATCGCCTGCCGTAAGCGATGTTCTCGTTATTATTCACAATCCATAGCGCTCAGTCGATTTGCTGAGACTCCAAGAGTTTTGAGCAATGAATTATTATTGTTATTCATTTACTGTAGTTATTAAGCCAGTTTATTTGTTCAATATCTGTCAGATTTTGTATGAAATGACTACGCTTGACTTGCTGTTCAAAGGTTTTGGCTCAATACATTTTTTTTCTGTCTTTTATTGATGCGTTAAATTAATAAAAATGACATGTTTATAGTGTTACAAGACATTCCGGTTATAAAGAAATTATGGCCTTGTTCTTTGTATTCATCACAATCCTAGAAAAGCATATCACTGATTCCACAAAAAGATGGATTTTTATTTTATTAATATCTTTTTTTAGCAATTGAATTTGCAGGAAAGATATTTATAATGTTACAAAAAATTCTGTATAAAATCAAGGATGTTCTTTTAGGACATTTTTTTTTATATTTAGTTTAATAGTGAAAACAAGTGTTTTTTCAGCAAGAATTTTATTGGTCAAAAGTGACTAAAACATGTATAACGTGTTTTTAAATTCTGTTTCAAATATATTAGGCTTTTCAGACTTTATATTCATTGCAGAATTCTGAAAAAAACAAAAAGTAAACTTAAAACTATACTGCATATAGAGTAGCTGCTTAAAAAAACTGCTTCGCCATCACAGAAATAAATAACATTTTGCAATTTTTACAATTTATTCAAATAGAATTTTTAAAATATATTATATATGCATTACTTGCTTACTTACTTACTTACTTCCAGGGCCATTTATATGGAAGTTAGCCGCACCATATTGGTGTTTCGTTTTTTTATGAGGTGGGTTGTTAGCCCAACGCTCCACCCCCAACCTGGATGATCAGGACATACACACATACACTACAGACAATTTATCTTACTTAATTCACCTACGGCACATGTCTTTGGACTTGGGGGGGAAACCGGAGCACCCGGAGGAAACACACGCTAACACGGGGAGAACATGCAAACTCCACACAAAAATGCCTACTGACCCAGCCGAGGCTCGAACCAGCGACCTTCTTGCTGTGAGGCGATCGTGCTACCCACTGCGCCACCGTGACGCCAATATATAATTTATATATTGTAATTTTACTGTTTACTATTAATTATTATTGTTGTTTCAGTGCAATAAATGCAGCAGAATAAAAAAATGCTTTCAAAAACACTGTAAAAAAATTGACTGACGTAAAATAAAAAAAGAGTCAAATATATTCAAATAGAAAAATAAATGTTATCATTTATATATTGTAATTTAGCATTTTTTCTTGCATTTTTTCTTGCTGATTCAATGCAATAAATGCAGCAATTGTGGGAATGTAAAATTGCTTTCGAAGACATTGTAAAAAATAAAAAACACTGGACTTACAGAATGGCTGCTAAAACAATTAATCACCATGACAGAAATAAATGTTCAAATTTATTTACATTTATGAAAATAAATTCATATTGTATTTATACTGTTTTTCCTGTATTTTTACTGCTGTTTCAATAAAAAAATGCAGCAGAATAAAAGATGGCAAAAAATAATAGATAAAAATAAATAGAATAACTCCTAAAATAATTATTATTCTCCATGACAGAAATACATTTTCAAAAATGTATTCAAATAGATTTGTTTTATTCTTGATATTGTCATATTATTATTTAATTTTACTGTTTTTCTTTTTTTAATTTCTGATTCAATGCAAAAAAAAAAAAAAATCAAATGTCAATGTTTGCTCATGTTAGATACTTAAACTAGTCGAATTGTTATATCCGCATCCCTGTGGAGGTCTTGGCATCTGATGCAACCCAAAATACCAATGGCTTGACCCGTAGCAAATGAACATGTCTTCAAGTCCCATCTGAGGAAAGGAGAAGCAGAGGGTTTCTCCATCTCCCATGACCCTCCGCTCAACCTCGAACCTTCCACATTCTCCAGTCCTGCAGTCCCGCTGGACTCGCTGTCCTTTAAAACCCATTGACCGCAGGAGGAATCGACTGTTTGAAGACTCCAGTACTTCAGTAATGGATCGCATGCACTTAGCAAATACAACTGTTGAACTGTGGCAGGAAAAGGTCTCGGCACACTTCCTGTATCAATCGCAGAGACTGCATGTGTCCTTTAGAAACCGCATGAGATTTAAGATTTGTTTGCCTGTTTTTTTTAGTTTTTTTTTTAGATGAATATTAATATTAAAGGGATAGACACACAAAGAGGAAAATTGATTTACTATTTACCAGAGTTGGGATAGTTTCTTCCAAACGGCAATAGTTATATACACTCACCAGCCACTTTATTAGGTACACCTGTCCAATTGCTTGTTAACGCAAATTTCTAATCAGCCAATCACATGGCAGCAACTTAATGCATTTAAGCATGTAGACATGGTCAAGACGATCTGCTGCAGTTCAAACCGAGCATCAGAATGGGGAAGAAAGGTGATTTAAGTGACTTTGAATGTGGTATGGTTGTTGGTACCAGACGGGCTGGTCTGAGTATTTCAGAAACTGCTGATCTACTGGGATTTTCACGCACAACCATCTCTAGGGTTTACAGAGAATGGTCAGAAAAAAAGAAAATATCCAGTAAGCGACAGTTCTGTGGGCCCAAATGCCTTGTTGATGCCTGAGGTCAGACGAGAATGGCCAGACTGGTTCCAGCTGATAGAAAGGCAACAGTAACTCAAATAACCACTCGTTACAACCGAGGTCTGCAGAAGAGCATCTCTGAATGCACAACACGTTCAACCTCGAGGCGGATGGGCTACAGCAGCAGAAGACCACACCGGGTGCCACTCCTGTCAGCTAAGAACAGGAAACTGCTACAATTCGCACAGGCTCACCAAAATTGGACAACAGAAGATTGGAAAAACGTTGTCTGGTCTGACGAGTCTCGATTTCTGTTGCGACATTCGGTTGGTACGGTCAGAATTTGGTGTCAACAACATGAAAGCATGGATCCATCCTGCCTTGTATCAACGGTTTAGGCTGGTGGTGGTGGTGGTGGTGTAATAGTGTGGGGGATATTTTCTTGGCACACTTTGGGCCCATTAGTACCAAATGACAATGAGTTCACTGTACTCAAATGGCCTCCACAGTCACCAGATCTCTATCCAATAGAGCACCTTTGGGATGTGGTGGAACGGGAGATTTGCATCATGGATGTGCAGCCGACAAATCTGCAGCAACTGCGTGATGCTATCATATCAATATGGACCAAAATCTCTGAGGAATATTTCCAGTACCTTGTTGAATCTATGCCACAAGGATTAAGGCAGTTCTGAAGGCAAAAGGGGGTCCAACCCGGCACTAGTAAGATGTACCTAATAAAGTAGCCGGTAAGTGTATATATGAAGTATGTATATATTACATACTTTTTGCTGAACGTTTTTTTTTGTTAAGTTGGAATGATTATACATACTTTATTGAAATGGTGTTGTTTGCATTATGAAATTGAGTTGTTTAGCATTGAATAGCTGTTGTTGCTGACACGGCGTTAAATCATAAATAAAACAACACTTGAGCTGCAACTCTTTTATAAAGGAGGAACGAGTTACAGCGGTTTCCCTGGTTACAGCAACTTCCATGTGAATTATTCACAATTTCCCTCAGTTTCTGACAGGAAGTGAAGATTGATTTTGCCATTTCTGAGACATTCACAAATTATGTACATGTCGTTGCATTTTTTTATTTTTTAAATTGCCAACCTTGGATGTAAACATATAGCTTATAGTGACCTACAACTTGTTTCCGACACTCAGAAAAGCAAGTTGCTAACAAGACAGCAAAGGTGCTGCTGACTACAGTACACGCTTGATGAATCGAACAACAGATTTGCCAACTTTATCCAGCAAGCCTGCAAAAGGTCTTCACCGTAATGAAGTGCACCAATTAGCTTTAGTCACGGTGTTGGACAAAAGGTCAAAATAAACGAGGAGCAGAGCTGTGAAAAAAAGAAAGTAGCACAATAGTCCGAACTGCATTAGAGGACTCCAGAGGCTGCCAAAAAAAAAGCAGGTAATTTGCTGTGTAATTTTTACAGAGGCTTTGAGGGGAAAAACAGAGACCTGTTCAATTTGGATGAGTTTGAAATCACAAAATACGGCCGTGAAACACACTGACCTGAAAAAACTAGTCCCGTTCAGAAACAGCGGAGAAAGATGGAGAATGAACACGGTGTTGTCATCTGAAGAGAAAAGTGTAGTGCAGAAATATTTTGATTTTAGGAAATTGTGTATATTTTCATTCAGCATTTTTACAGTAAAGGATATATACAGTATGCCAGCATTATCGAATGAAATGGCTAGCAGGATCTTGCAATGAAAAACTGAATTGTATTGGTTAATGTTAATTTTTACTTAGAATATCATTCAGATGTTTGGGCTCACATGTAAAAATACAAAAATATATATAAATATGAGAATGATTTAAAAAAAGTTTAATAATAATCTTGTTTGGTTTTAGTTACTGCAAGAAAACATATTATGTAATTCAGCCAAAAAATACTTTAAAGCATTAAGGGTTATTTTAAATTCTGACGACATATATAATTTCATAATTATAATCAGGGTCATAATTTAAATGTATTTAATAGTAATTTACAGATTATCATTCAGATGTTTGGGCTCACGCTGTAAAAATACAAAACAATATACACTACCAAAAGTTTGGTGTCAGTAGGATTTTTAAATGTTTTAAAATCAGCTTCTCCTGCTCACCAAGGCTGCATTTATTTCATCAAAAATACAGTACAAATTGTAAAATTGTGAAATGTTATTGCACTATAAAATAACTGTTCAAAAGTAGTTTATCATTTAATTTAATCATTTATTCCAGTGATTTTAAAGATGAATTTTCAGCTTCATTACTCCAGTCTTCAGAGTCACATGATCCTTTAGAAATCACTCTAATATTATTAATAATAATAATTCATTCATTCATTCATTCATTTTCTTTTTGCTTAGTCCCTTTATTAATCTGGGGTCGCCACAGCGGAATGAACCGCCAACTTATCCAGCATATGTTTTTTACACAGCGGATGCCCTTTCAGCTGCAACCCATCACTGGGAAACATCCATTCACACTCATACACACACATACACTACGGACAATTTAGCCTTCCCAATTCACCTATATCGCATGTGTTTGGACTGTGGGGGAAACCGGAGGACCCGGAGGAAACATACGCGAACCAGGGGAGAACATGCAAACTCCACACAGAAATGCCAACTGACCCAGCCGGAGCTCGAACCAGCGACCTTCTTGCTGTGAGGCGATTGTGCTACCCACTGCGCCACTGTGACACATTATTATTATTATTGATATTGTTAATGATAATAGTACTAAAAGCAATAATGACTCGAGTAATAATTTCATTTGAAACTACATACAATAAAAAAGCAGTTATTTGAATAAATATTTAACACATTTTTAACATTTAATAAATGCCGCCTTGATGAACAGAATAATTTTCTTAAAAAAAACCAAACTGACCCCAAACTTTTGACCCGTAGTGTATATGAGAAGTTTAAAGAATGTCTGAGTTCAATAATAGTCTAAACATTATATAATATAAACATTAAATTAAGGATTATATATAAAATTTAGCCAAGATATTTGATCTCATAATGATAATCAGGGTCATAATTTAAATGTATTTAATAATAATTTAAAGATTATCGTTCAGATGTTTGGGCTCACACTGTAAACATACCAAAAAACATATAAATATTAGAAGTTTAACATTTATAATCGTCCAAGTTTAACTAATAATCTTGTTTGGTTTTACTGTTACTGTTATAAATTATATTATATTCTGCAAAAATATGTTTTAAAACGATAAATTAAGGGTTATTTTTAAATTCCGCCAACATATAAAATCTTATAACTATAATCAGTGTCATAATTGAAATAAATCAATACTTTTATTTAGTAGGGATGCATTAAATTAAGCAGCAGTGATTTCACATAAATCTAATAATACTGAAACTGCACAATAATACCTGGACACCTGGAGCTGCGCATCGATGGATTTGCTCTTCAGTGTTTAGACTTTCAGCAGTGAAAATTAAACCACACTGAACTCAACTCAACTCAACTTCAACTCTGTAAACTCGACTGACACAGTTTCAATTTACTAGAACTTCTACGTTAAGCTGCTTTGACACAATCTACATTGTAAAAGCGCTATAGAAATAAAGATGAATTGAATTGAATATGAGCAGAATATATGTTCATATTTAGCATTTAATTTGTATTAGCAACATCCTTTGATATGAATAATGTAAATGATTTAATATAAATGATTAGTACTATACATTATTTCTAATTTATCATGAATAATTTGTCTAGTTCATTGTTAATTTATAATACCTGATTATTTAAACTGTTAGCACGATTTTTTCAATTTCCTTTTTGCATTTTGATGGTAAACAAACACTAAAATGAAATAATAATAATAATAATTTGTGATTTTTAAACGTTTTGCATCTGATAGCTAATCTAATAGACTACTTTTACATTCCTACATGTACACATGAAGTCAAAATGATTCGCCTTCCTGTGAATTATTTGTTTATTTCCCAAATGATGTTTAACAGAGCAAGGAATTTTTCTCAGTATTTCCTATAATATTTTTAATAATAAGCAGAATAAAAGCAGTTTTTAATTTTTTAAAATCATTTTAAGGTCAATATTATTAGCCCCCTTAAGCAATATTTGTTTTAGATTGTCGATAGATCAAACCACTGTTATACAATGACTTGCCTAATTACCATAACTTGCCTAACTAACCTAGTTATGCCTTTAAATGTCACTTCATCACTGTCATCATGGCAAAGATAAAAGAAATGAGTTATTAGAAATGAGTTATTAAAACTATTATGTTTAGAAATGTGTTGAGAAAAATCTTCTCTCCGTTAAACAGAAATTGGGAAAAAATATACAGGGGGCCAATAATTCATGGGGGCTAATAATTCTGACTTCAACTGTATGTTTATTCCTAAAACATTTCAGGTCCTTAAAAAGCTGTAACAAAATGGTGTCTGAAATGACGCGTAACTTCTCTCTCAGTTTCGACAAATCGCTCCAGCCTCCAGCCGTTCAACTTATTCTTTCGGCCCTTTCTAAAAAGAACAGTTTCCGCATCCAGCTGTTATCTCAGATAGTCTCGGCAGTTTGTGTCTTTCTTTGCTCTGTTAAATATTAACCGAGCCATTTTTTTCTGACCCTCCGAGCTCGAGTTCTGAGTGAAAAGTTTCTTGTTTTTCATGTCACTTTTTTTCAAACGTCATTCACAGCGCAAGAGTAACGTCCCATCGAGATGTCAGCCAAGACAGCCGTGAGCGAGTGAACCGGATGGGGACAAGAAAAGAGCGAGAGCTTTTCAAAGCAAACGTTTGACTGCCGTTGCATTGTTGCCAGTCGGAGGCAAGGACACATCAGCGTGTGCCCTGTTTTATCAGAAATCTCCCAGAGCTTCAGAAATGTGCAGTAATGTCATTGCAGTCGACGGATTTTACCACACAAAAAAAAAAAGCTGATTATGCTTTAGCAAGACACTTCTGACGTTTGTGCTATGGAGTAAATAACATCTGAATACCATAGACTTTCTGTAAGGTTGTTTTTAAATGCTTGTCCTGATGTCTAGTGTGTAAACAAAGCATTATTAATTTCCCATAAGCCTTCTGTGTGTTTAAATTATCTATCTATCTATCTATCTCTCTATCTCTCTATCTATCTATCTATCTATCTATCTATCTATCTATCTATCTATCTATCTATCTATCTGTCTATCTGTCTATCTGTCTATCTGTCTATCCGTCCATCCATCCATCCATCCATCTACGAGCATACGACACGAGATAATGTGTGATTTAAGGGATAAGTTTATAGTCTATATTAAATTTAGGCTTACAATTAGGGTGCTTCTACATCATTGTTATCTAACTACTAATCTTCTCTGATGTTGGGAATAATTTACAGCTAGGGTTAGGTTTAGGGGTAGGGATTAGGTATGGGCTATATTTTTGAACCGGAATGATGTACCAGGATCAAGTTGTTGTGTCCTGTTTGGCAAAATCACACCCACCGTATAGATATATCAGTAAATTTTGACCCTGTGGGGACATTTTTTTTGGTCCCTTGAGTAAAACGGCTCATAAATCACACAGAATGAAGTTTTTTGAAACTGTAAAAAATGCAGATTGTTTCCTGTGAGGGTTGATTTAAGGGTAGAAGGATTGAAAATACAGTTTAAATGGTATGAAAATCATTACGTCTATGGGATGTCCCCATAAAGATGTACAAGTGTGTGTGTGTGTGTTTAAGGAAGGCATACTAGATATAACTGTGTGAATGTTTACCCATGTATATTTTTGACATCGAGACAATTTCAAAACACAATCCAAAAGGGTCCAATCAGAGAAGTGTTCAGTTCTGTCCCAAAAGTGGTCACTGGAGAATTTGTAAAGTTCTGCAATGTAATTTCTGCGATTTCTGCTGACCTTAGCCAGAGAAATAAACACCAATTTCTCCCAAAACTTCCAAAAGATGTCAACCAATCCAATGTCAGCAAACCCAGACATCCAAATTGATTGACACGCAGAAAGTATTTCTGATTGGCCAAAAACTTTCAGATCTTTATTTTTTTTTGTTGTTGCTGTGTGCAGATCTTTGTGTTCTCCCAGAGATGTGTGTGATTTCTCAGGACAGCGCTTTCTTTGATGTTTGCCAGGGACGTTTTATGAGCCATATTCCCTGAAAATCACTTACAGCAGCTTTAATACCTGCCATAAAGGGCTTTCATTCTCGAATGGCTGTTTGTGATGGCATCACCCAAGACAGATGTTAATACAAGCGGTAAACAGAGGCTTTGTGTACGTGTGTGTGTACGTGTGTGTGTGTGCGTGTGTGTGTGTGTGTGTGTGTGTGTGTGTGTGTGTGCGTGCGTGCATGTGTGCGTGTGTCCGCGTGTGTGCGCGTGTGCGTGTGTGTGTGTGTGTGTGTTAGCGATGGGCGATATTTTAGCAGATTTTTAGCCCATCGTTGAGTCTATTTATTTACTTGTGTAAATGTGTGTAAATTTATCTTTATTCATTTTTTAAATTAATTTCATTAATATTATTGACTAATATGAAAATGTTTATTTGATTTATTTACAGTACAGTTTGTAAAGTCATATTTTCTGTCTTTTAGTAGATATATTATATGAGAGACTTGCTTTGTTTACCAAATAAGTGGATCTACGTAATTGGATTTGCATTGTAAACATTAAATTAAGGTTAGAAAGGTATTATTTTTTTATTTCATGTATTAATTTTTCAGTTATGATTCATTCATTCGCAGTTTTTTTTTAGCAACATTTTCTGCAGAAATAGCAAAAAATGTCAGCAGATTCTGTCTGGCCCTACCTATATCTTATCATTTGCAAAATACCGGTAAAAATCCAGCAATTTCAATTCATTCATCTTTATTTTTATCGCACTTTTACAATGTAGATTGTGCCAAAGCACACTGCACACAATAAAACTTAGACTTAGTGTGATCCTAACAATAAAACCTACAATCAGTCTGTGAATGGTTTTATTACAGTACATGTGTGCAGTACCGTTTTGCATTTGTGTGCCTGTTTACAAACAAATTTACTGACATACTTTTACTTTATATTCACTTCATGACATCAATGAGTGTTTACTTCTGACATACACTGTTGGACATTTTATTGTATTTTTGCGGTAACTTAGTGGCAGCACTGTTGCGCCTTTACAGTAACTCATTCATTTATTCATTTTCTTTTTGGCTTAGTCCCTTTATTAATCTGGGGTCGCCACAGCGGAATGAACCGACAACTTATCCAGCATATGTTTTACGCAGCGGATGCCCTTCCAGCCGCAACCCATCACTGGGAAACAACCATACACACTCACACACATACACTACGGACAATTTAGCTTACCCAATTCACCTATAGTGCATGTCTTTGGACTCGTGGGGGAAACCGGAGCACCTGGAGGAAACACGGGGAGAACATGCAAACTCCACCAACTCCGCCAACTGACCCAGCTGAGGCTCGAACCAGCGACCTTCTTGCTGTGAGGCGATTGTGCTACCCACTGCGCCACCGTGTCGCCCCTTTACAGTAACTTACCTGTAAATATGTTTTACAGTAGTACAATCCTACCGCAATTTCATTTTACATTTAAATAGCCTTACTGCAACTTCTTTTTATGGTAAAATGCCTTTTAACACATTTTAATTTTACAGTATGACAATTTTTACAGTACTTTTACTGTAATTTATTTGCATTTTACTCTAGAAAAAACTCTATTTTTAGTATTTACTATTGAATTTAATACATTCCAAACAACAGTCTCATTTTTGTCTTCAACTGCAGTAGAATTTTGGTTACAGTAGAATATTCCTGTATAAAATCAGGTAGTGTAATTCCTAATATGCAGTAAGTTACTGTAAAAGTTTTAAAATGACCCACAATGCAGTGCATATTACAGTAGTGAACTGTACAGAATGTATGGGGTATTTTACTGGCTGTTTTTGTAGTAAATATCTGTAAAATTGCAGCAAAGTCTAACAGTGTAAATTAATTATTTTTGTGAGCAGACGTGGTTTCATATCACAGAATGGGGAAAAAAATCATACTGTTTTATTGTATCCATTACAGTGATAGGGGCTAGGTCAATTAGCATTGCATGATAAATATACTTTATGCTCATCAAATACACAGGGATACGAGAATTAACCAGATTTTGTCACAAGCACTTGTTTATTGTGTTCATGCTTGATAGATTTATCTGTTTCTATCATCTTTATCCTCTTTGCTGTCCTGCAGTGATGACTGATGTCTTTTCTCAGTAATCTATATGTGGAGTTTATGTGCAAGGGCTCCATCTGGTGTCCAGTATGAATGAATCAAATAACATTAGTGTGTGATCAGAGGTCTTAAATTCTGCACCTGCAGACCTACAGTCCCTCAAGGTTTATTTTCGAACCTGTTTCAGAACATCACTGTGTATTTTATATGATCCTGAAAAGCTTGATGATTTATATCGCCATTAATGTCATCACAATAAATACCAGAAAATATAGTGATATACAGTTGAAGTCGAAATGATTTGCCCTCCTGTGATTTTTTTTTAATTAATTTTTTTATATTTTTCAAATATTTCCCAAATGATGTTTAACAGAGCAAGGAATTTTTCACAGTATTTCCTATAATATTCCTATAAGTCTTATTTGTTTTATTTCGGCTAGAATAAAAGCAGTTTTTAATTTTTTAAACCATTTTAAGGTCAATATTATTAGCCTTTAAGCAATTTGTTTTTTCTGATTGTCTACAGAACAAACCACTGTTATACAATGACTTGCCTAATTACCCTAACTTGCACAATTAACCTAGTTAAGTCTTTAAATGTCACTTTAAGCTGAATACTAGTGTCTTGAAAAATATCTAGTCAAATATTATGAACCGTCATCATGGCAAAGATAATAGAAATCAGTTATTAGAAATGAGTTATTAAAACTATTATGTTTAGAAATGTGTTGAATAAATCTTCTTTCTGTTAAACAGTAATTGGGGAAACAAAAAAAATATATAGAGGGGGGCTAATAATTCTGACTTCAACTGTATAGTCCATATCGGCCATCCCTAGTGTGTGTAATTGAATCGTTCTCTGCTTCTCCAGGTGTTGTTCCTGCTGTTGTTGGCCATGCCGGAGGCGTTGAGCAGGGACGCGGTGGTGGACATCCCGTTGGCATCGTCTCTGCTCTCTCTGCCCTTCTACCTGCTATGTCTGTTCGGCTCTGCCCTCCATGTGCTGGTTTGCACCTCCGCCGGCGGACACTGCTACCTCTGCTCTCTCCCCTGGGTGTTGGTGTTCACCGTCATCCTCCTGTTCTCCGCCTTCACGTGTGCTCTGGTTGGCATGGCCGCCAGGAGGATGCCCACCAACAATAAGACCCCTACTAAGGTGAGAGAACAAAAATGAGACGTTAATGTTACATTGCAACATGGCTCCCTCAAATGCTTGATTCTGATTTGCCAGTCACAACATGCAACTGTTAAACAACAAAAGTACAAATGAAATCAAAACCATATTGATTTTGTAAGCTGGCATTGCTAGTTTTGTGGTGAACAATTCATCTGTGCATGTCATTAAGAAAAAACAATCTAAAATTAAAATCTGAAAATGCACTTACTGTTTGTTTTCAGTTGAATTCTCAGATTACGTCTGTCTGAGATATTGGGCGTGGCTAACATACTTAACCACGCCCCTTCCAACTGTCAGTTTTGACAACAAACAGAAATGGTGAGCAGGAGTGTCTGTTAGGTTGTAATAACTCTCCCGAAACCCATTTCCCCATCTTTCTGAATGAAATGCCTGCTTCTATACATCCAAGTAGTATATATATATATATATATATATATATATATATATATATATATATAT
>CAIGQV010018344.1:484429-496308 GCA_903798115.1 Danio jaintianensis | reverse complement strand
TATATATATATATATATATATATATATATATATATATATATATATATGTATATACTATACATCGCAGTAGAAAAAAACAAGCCACGCCCACTGTTGTCTCATTTAATATTCCGTTTCTTTATGAACTGCGTCACAATATGAGAACAAAAACGGTCGCAGCTTCCAGTCCATGTGGACTTTAAAGGTGCTGTATGTATGTTTCTGACTCTTCTAAAGCATAACAATACCATAATATGTTTGCAGATATTTAAGACACATGCTAAGTGAACATTCTTGTTGATCTGAAAAACAGTGCTAAAGTCACTTATTCTGCTTTGAAAAGGTGCATTACGTGCCAGAACGCCTGTCTTTGTTTTGGTTCTTTTAACCCGCCCACTGCCACTTTAGCCAATTATATTTCAGCCCCCCGGGTTGCCTTGTTGGAAAACCGTATATTTTATTCATTCAGTCAGGAAGGCTATGAAAGCATGCGTCCATGACCGAAATGCGACCTCTGGTGGACAGTAGCAGACTCTAAAATGAGACGCAGATTCAGAGTTCCACATGAGATTATTAATTAGCAAATAATATAAATATTACCAACATAAACATTAGTTGAGCAGGTGAGCAGGTTACATTGTAACCCCGTGTCCTAACAACACGTTACTTGACGAGATTTGCAGTGATAAGCAGTTTGGCTGTTTTCACCAGACGAAACACGACAGAAATTTAAATACAGCCATTCAGAAGCACAGATTTTGCACTCACTCACTAAATAGTAAGGTTTATAATCTAATTAATACATATTAAAACATTTTTAAATGTAGATGCCGAATGACTCATATGTGTTTAGTTCTAAAGTTCAGTTTCAAACGGTTTATTTTATTTTCAAGATCTGAGGTGAACTATCTGCTGCTGCTTTCAGTAGTATGGCAATAAATGTCATGTAAAATGACATTCAAACTCACATTGTTAGCATTTAACACTGAATAAAGCACATGAGGTGTACCTGAGGTGATCATTGTCAGTTTTCTGTTGTTCACCTGTGAGAAATAGAAGCCGTTTCAAATATATCAATTCGAGGTGTTGGTTAGAACAAAAACTCCTTTTAATATGGAAAATATTCCTTCTATCGCGTGCCTTTGCTTTCAGTTAGAGCACGATTTAAATCAGCCTTTAGGCTTGATAGTCAGGCTCGCGTTGGTCCTCAATCTGGCAACCTGCACTTGCATGTGTTTAGATCCAAGAATGCAATACCTAGTTCAACCACTGGGTGTCAAACTTACATACTGCACCTTTAAGACTGATTAAGGGGTGGTTCACACGGAATGCGTTTTTACTCTCCAATGTACTACTTTTCTAGTGTTTTTCAGTGTAAACACGGTTAATGGACTTGGGTGATCATTATGTTCGCGTCTTTTAAAGCACCTTTTGAAGAGTTTTTTTAGACAAAGTTAAAAGAACTTCAACTTTCACAAGCAGCGCAGCTCATCACTGTCTGCTCCAGAGCAGTGGACCAATCAGAAGAACTCGGAAGTGGGACTACTGTTGAAAGTTTCTGTTTAGAGGCATTCAGTGATTGTGTCCGGATACCCTCGTGCTTTATGCTGTGCTTTTTTTCAAACAATTGCAAAGCGCTGCATCTCACGTTTTAGAAGCAAAGACGTGTTCGGTGTAAATGAGCCCTAAAGCCTCGATCACACCGAATGAGTTTTTTGCATTATGAAGCGCTTTTTTTGATTGGTTTCTAATGGCTGTGAGCAATTTACGTGCCGTGCACCTTCAGAATGATCATGTAGTGTATATTCTAAATGTAAATTTGGTCATTTTTGGAGCGTAGCTGGGCAGCATGGTGGCTCAGTGGTTAGCACTGTTGCCTCACAGCAAGAAGGTCGCTGATTTGAGTCCCGGCTGGACCAGTTGGCATTTCTGTGTGGAGTTTGCATGTTCTTCCTGTGTTGGCATGGTTGGGTGCTCCGGTTTCCCCTACAGCCCAAAGACATGTGCTATAAGTGAATTGGATAAACTAAATTGGCTGTAGTGTGTGAGTGAGTGTGTGAATGAGTGTGTATGGGTGTTTCCCAGTACTGGGTTGCGGCTGGTAGGGCATCCGCTGCGTAAAACATATGCTGGAATAGTTGGCGGTTCATTCTGCTGTGGCGACCCCTGATAAAAAAGGGAATAAGTCGAAGGAAAATGAATGAATGAATGGAGCATAGCTTAGAGATTTTAAAGGGTTAGTTCACCCATAAACTGAAAATTCTGTGATCATTTACTCACCCATCACTTGTCACAAACCAGTTTGAGTGTCTTTTTTCTGTTGAATACAACATAAGTTATTCTGAAAAATGTTGGAAACCTGTAACCATTGACTTTTTCTACGATGGAAGTCAATGGTTACAGGTTTCAAACATTCTTCAAAATATCTTCTTTTGTGTTTTAACCGAATAAAGAAACTCATAAAAGTTTGGAACCACCTGAGGGTGAGTAAATGGTGAGTAAATGTTCATTTTTGGATGAACTGTCACTTTAAGGCCAACCTAGTCATTATAAAGCCATAAAAACATACATTTGATTTCAAGTGGACTTCATCAATACGCCTTTCTTGTTGATGTCTTTGTGATATTGTTAGAATTATTTGTTCCTACATAGTAGTGTACTATGGGGTATTTCTTCTGAAATCAATATTTCATGTCGCTGTCCTCATTCATGTGTTGAAAAGCTGTGCAATAAGCAATACGGCTGTAATTCTTCACCTAAATGTGTCTTGTTTGATCTTGTTTGCTTGCTCAGAGCTGCTTGCTAGGAATTGTTTTTCTTTGCAGAACCCTTTAATGAGCTAATAATATATTTCAGCTCAAATCGATATTTCCTGTGTAATTACTTTCTTATGTGGCAAGCAGTCGTGTAATAAACAGGAATATTTATATATCCAGCCGGCTGTTATAGCAAATTACGACTAGCAGAATTTGGCAAACAATTAGAGGGATGTTTTGCTATTGTGTTTACTCTGTTCGGGGACATTACCAGCCGGTAAATGTCTTGTATCCATCTCTGTACTGTACATTAGGAGACTGTTTCAACAACATTTTTTGGCTCCAAGCACCAAAACCAAGACCTTATTGGTTTTAACCTTGAAGGTTGGAGGAAACCGTTTCCTGACTCCTGGACTTTACTAGAACTATGTTAAGCTGCTTTGACACAATCTACATTGTAAAAAGTGCTATATAAATAAACATGAATTGAATTGAATTGACTCGCTTCTCTAAAACACCCCAAAGTGGCTCAATAATATTTAGCTCTGGTGATTGTGCAGGCCATGAGAGATGTTCAACTTCACTTTCATGTTTATCAAAGCACTCTGCCACCAATCTTGCTGTATGTATTGGTGCATTATCATCCTGATACACGGTACTTTCTTCAGGATACAATGTTTGAACCATTGGGTGCACATGGTCCTCCAGAATGGTTCGGTAGTGCTTGGCAGTGACCCAGCGCCCATCGAGTACAAATATTGGGCCTATAGGGAGTGCCATAATATTGCAACCCAAACCATCACTGATCCACCCCCATGCTTCACTCTGGGCACGCAACAGTCTGGGTGGTATGCTTCTTTGGGGCTTCTCCACACCGTAACTCTCTTGGATGTAGGAAAGACAGTGAAGGTGGACTCATCATAGAACAATAAATGTTTTACAGTCTCCACAGCCCAAGATCGACGTGGTGGCGCAGCGGGTAGCACAATCGTCTCACAGCAAGAAGGTCACTGGTTCAAGCCTCGACTGGGTCAGTTGGCATTTCTGTGTGGAGTTTGCATGTTCTCCCCGTGTTCGTGTTGGTTTCCTCCGGGTGCTCCAGTTTCCCCCACAAGTCCAAAGACATGCGCTATAGGTGAATTGGGTAAGCTAAATTGTCCGTAGTGTATGTGTGTGAATGAGTGTGTTTGGATGTTTCCCAGTGATGGGTTGCGGCTGGAAGGGCATCCGCTATGTAAAACATATGCTGGATAAGTTGGCGGTTCATTCTGCTGTGGCGACCCCATATTAATAAAGGGACTAAGCCGAAAAGAAAATGAATGAATGAATGAACAGCCCAAGATTTTTTGCTGCTGGCACCATTGAAACGGACGTGGCATGAGTGACTATAGCAGTCCGGCCTTGTATATTGACCACCAGGAGCTCTCGAGGAACAGTTTGGGTGGAAACAGGAGAGTTGAGGTGCATATTTAATTCTGCAGTGAGTTGGGCAGCTCTGGTTTTATGTTTTTTTTTGGATACAATCGGGGTTAGCACCTGGACATCCCTTTCAAACAGCTTAAAGTTACTCCTGTTGGATGTGGTTTGTCCATCTTGCTGGTATGCAAACATTAGCCTGGATACTGTGGCTCTTGATACATCACAAAGGTTTGCACCAACAATTTATCATCTTTTGAACGCTGATATGTCACCCATAATGTTGTGTAACTATTTTAAGCAAAACTGTGCTATTACTCTGCTAATTAAACCTTCACACTTTGCTCTTACTGGTGGAATGTGCAAAAAAAAAAATGCCATGAAACCTCCAACACTAAATTGGCCAGTGTGTCAGTTTCATTGTCCAACCCCTTTGTGTATATATATATATATATATATATATATATGCCTCACATGCCTTGTTTTTTAAAGGGTCACGAAACACCAAAACACATTTTTTGAGATGTTAACAGTCATATATATGTCCCACGTTGCTAAAAACACTATTAGGACACATATATTTCACTAAAAAGTGAAAATTGGTTGTTTTTGCGTTGTTTAGAGCAAATTTGTTCTTCCGCTTTAAAAATAAATTTTGAAGCTACGTCACGGCGATGAGATCATTGTGTAAATTCCAGCGTGGAGATTGGCTGTCTGTACCGGCCCATGCAAAGTGACGTCACTGAGTTTTCAGCACATCTGTTCATTAATTCATGAGAAAGACTTGGTTCGAACCAATCAGCGCGCTCGACGAGTGCTCGATCTCGAACGAGATGCAACTTCATTAATATATGCATGATATAGCTTCGAAGACTTCTTTTACCTGTTACAGTGTTCAGAGAAACGCCACGTTGTGTTGCCAACCCTAGTTCAAACAAGTAGAAGAAGAAGAATTGTTCGGAGACATGGGTCGTCAGTGTTGCGTTTATAAATGTGCCGCAATGAAGGTTTTGGGTGTTCATGGCCCTTTAAACATTATATTGTTTAGTACTAGTAAAATTTCACAAAAGTTGCCGTGGCCTCACAGAGACTTCTCTCTTAATAATAACTCCTCATTATAATGCATATCTGATTTTGTCCTCTTCAAACAGAAATACACAGGGAAAATTTTCAGAGAGATTAAAAAAAGAATTTGCTCCCAGAGTTAATGAGATAAGAAAAGGACACCTCTTTTAATTACTTTTTTACAGGAGAGAAAATCTGCCTCTCTCTCTCTCTCTCTCTCTCTCTCTCTGCGACACGCGGGAGAAAATTGCTGACAGTCAGAGGTGAGAACAAACAGAATGATCATTAGAGAGAGAGCAGTGCGGCAGGAAGTGACTGTACGAGTTTTGCAGCATCACTCCTCCATTCCCAGTCGAGTTCCTGTCACCTTCCAGACGGCTGTCTGTCATTTGAAGCATCACTCTTCTTCAATATTTAATGAGAGTTTTTTTTTGTTTTTTTTTCCCTCCAGCTTCTGTCTCAGGTGGCAAGAGTTCAGTTTCATGCACAGGGGATATGTTGAGCTGAAATTAAACGCTTCATGATTTTTTTTAGCTGCATTCAGATTGAATAAAGACAAATCATCCAAACCCGTCGTGTGTCATAGAAAACAGGATTTTTCCAGCCGGTTTGGTGTGCTGTGTGTGCACACTGGAGAATGATCATTCATGAAAACACAGTAATGATTTATGTGATCGGTGACAATGGCATATTGGGGTTAGGACAGCGCTTTTATCGGTTCATGCATTCCCTGGAAATAAATCTAACACAGCATTGCGGTGATGGCATTTTTGTAGTCCTAGTTTTAAAAGTTAGTTATCTTTTTTCTTTAAGACAGGTGATAACTGCTTTTAAGTGGTGCAAAGTCTCCTAGAGTTAGTTGTGACAAGGTCACTTTTAGCTTAGCTTTGCATAATGAATTGAATCTTATTTGACCATTAGCATTTTGTTAAAAAAATACAAAAATGAGTTTTGATCATTTTCCTATTTTTTCTATTGCTAAATTTTCCTATTTAATGCTCGAGTCTTCTGTATAGTTGCATCATGAACTATCGATGGGAAATGGATAATTGCTATTTTTCATTCGTTCATTAATTTTCTTTTCGGCTTAGTCCCTTTATTTATCTGGGGTCACCACAGCGGAATGAGCTGCCAACTTATCCAGCATATGTTTTACGCAGCAGATGCCCTTCCAGCTGCAACCCATCACTGGGAAACACCCATACACCCTCATTCACACACATACACTACGGACAATTTAGCTTACCCAATTCACCTATACCACATGTTTTTGGACTTGTGGGGGAAACCCACGCCAACACGGGGAGAACATGCAAACTCCACACAGAAATGCCAACTGACCCAGCCGAGGCTCGAACCAGCGACCTTCTTGCTACCCACTGCACCACCGGACCGCCATAATTGCTATTTTATAGGAAAATATTACAAGGAAGTATTCTCTCATTCTTTGCTGCTATACCATGGCTGCAGCAGGTGGGATGATACTACGCAGCGCAGGAGAATAGGCTACCAATTGTTTTCTAGATAGTCATTATTTTTAAATTATCTTTGAAAAGAGGGCTTAACACCAAACAGAGTTTATACACAATGCCGCCTGTACGAAACATAACTTTTGCCTCAGAAAAGCCATTAAATGTCCATTAACTAAATTTTAAAGTAAATAAATACAATTATGGGCGGCACGGTGGCTCAGTGGTTAGCACTGTCGCCTCACAGCAAGAAGGTTGCTGCTTCGAGTCCCAGCTGGGCCAGTTGGCGTTTCTATGTGGAGTTTGCATGTTCTCCCCATGTTGGCGTGGGTTTCCTCTGGGTGCTCCGGTTTCCCCCACAGTCCAAAGACATGCGCTATAAGTCAATTGGGTAAGCTAAATTGGCCGTAGTGTATGAGTGTATATGGGTGTTTTCCAGTGCTGGGTTGTGGCTGGAAGGGCATCCGCTGCGTAAAACATATGCCAGAATAGTTGGTGGTTCATTCTGCTGTGGCGACTCCTGATAAATAAGGGACTAAGCTGAAGAAAAATTAATGAATGAATAAATACAATTATTATTTTTTTTTAAATGTAATTACATAAAGTTATATTCTATACATAAAGCGATATTCTGTATATTCTGTTGATATTCTCTCTTTATATATATAATGTAATGTAATATGTAATGTGTGTATTTATAAAGCGCACTTATTATGTATGGCCATACACCCAAAGCGCTTCACAATCATGAGGGGGGTCTCTCCACTCCACCACCAGTGTGCAGCATCCACTTGGATGATGCGACGGCAGCCACAGGACAACGGCGCCAGTGCGCTCAACACACACCAGCAATAGAGGGGGTGGAGAGACAGTGATAGAGCCATTTCGGTGGATGGGGATGATTGGGAGGCCATGATGGGTAAGGGCCGATGGAGGGAATTTGGCCAGGACTCCGGGGTTACACCCCTACTCTTTACGAGAAGTGCCATGGAATTTTTAATGATCACAGAGAGTCAGGACCTCGGTTTAACGTCTCATCCGAAAGACGGCACTCACTGACAGTATAATGTCCCCTTCACTTTTACTGGGGCATTATAGGACTCGCACAGACCGCAGGTTGAGCGCCCCCTGCTGGCCGCACTAACACCACTTCCAACAGCAACCTAGTTTTCCCATGTGGTCTCCCATCCAGGTACTAACCAGGCTCAGCCCTGCTTAGCTTCAGTGAGTAACTGATCTTGGGCTGCACGGTGATACGGCTGATTCGATTAATCTCGATTACATATTTTAAACAAGTGATAGCCCTAGTTATTATTGATCTGTTAAACACACTGCAAAAAATGCAGGGTTCCACACAATTCATTCATGTTGTTCCAACTCAATTTGATTAAGGTAACTTGACACATTTAAGTGGTTTGAACATAAAACAATTAAGTTGTCCCAAAAAAATCTAAAGAATCATGTTGTTTAAACTCATTTTAAAATATGTAGTTTGAAAAAACAGCAAAATCATTTTTTCAGTGCATCATAGAATAAAGCATGACAATATATTGAACTTGTGTTACTTCATTTCAAGAAAGAATAATAAAAAAGTATGGCCTAAGAACGATTAAATCACAAGCAATAAAATGCAGCTTGCTTCTGGGTTTCTAAGCCGCAGGAATTTCAACCGTAAAAACAGGTCATTCAGAAGCTTTTGTGTCCGTGACCTGTAAACTTGCTCATTTCGAAACTCATTTAGTCGCTCATTTAGAAAATGTTGATACTGTTTTTAGCACAAGTGCTCTTGACTACCTCGATGAGCTGTGGAAAATAAATAAAACAGACTATTGGCCCTTGAAATTCACCACCACCTCAGACGCTTAAATAACAGATTCAGATCCAGGAGACAATTGGCTTCAATTTATTCTCAAGGTAATAGGCTCCCCGAGGATCCTGGCCAATCTGACTGAAACGCGTGTTACTGAAAGTGTGGCCCCTCAGCGATATTTGTGAGGCAGAGGTGAAGGGAATCATGGGATTGACGTCACGCATCTGCAAATTTGCTCATGATTGACATTAACCTCGCTCACTGAAGGCTTGATGGACCTGCTGTGCTCAGTAGTATATAATAAAACCATTATAATTATAAAAGCATCGATGATTAATACTTAGACTCCTGTCAGAAGAGGCACATTTCTATTACAGGACTTTATTTCTGTATTACTATCATTATTGTTCCTGTCTCCATTGGCAGGATAATAGTAGCACCTTTTTTGGGATCTCATGTTTTATAATAAGGGATATTTGTAACAAGATAACCTAAGAGGTTAAGGACTTTTTGGTAATGCTTTACTTGAAGGGTTTATAAGACTGTTATGAAACTTTTATAATCATGAAACAACACGCCATGAATATGAATGGGATTTTATGCATGCTTATGACAACTGTCATTAAGTGTCATTAGCTCAGTTTAAATGCAAAGATAACACTTTGATATGACAACTTGACATGAACATATACATCATCACATATGGTCATTTTCAAAACAACACAATTTGTCATAAATCTGTCATAAACATGATTGCCATGAGGCCATTGTTGTTGTGTCATGAATATTTTTCTGATCACTTTTTTCCAGTGGAACAAAATTAATTTGTAATTACAAATTGTCAATATTCTATCAAATAACGTTAGAAAACAGCATCATTAATATTTAATTACATTTTAATGACAAATGTAATTTTTACCACTGTAGCTGTGGTCAAGAAAAGGCTTAACTGTCATTGGCTGCATCCGAAATCGCCTACTACTCAGTAGGTACTGCATTTAAATTTAAATGTACTACTCGACCTTTAGAAAAGTACGTTCTATACAGTATGAATGTGAGCAGTATGAATGGAACTCGGACGTACTACATTCGTCATTTTGTCATGATCATGTGACCTACCCGAATCAGTTGCGTCGCTTCACTCCCATTCATGATGTTTTCGCGGGGCATCATGGGATAGCATAGCGTCCATCGGATGCGCACTTCAGAATCTCGCCGGAAGTAGTAGGTCATCCGGGTACTTCTCGCATACAGTTTTTTGAATTCTATGAATTCGGACATACTACTTAGCTCGCTTACTGATTTTAGTCTATTATATAGTATGGAAGTATACGATTTCGGACACAGTCTTTAAGTGTCATTAGCTCAGTTTAAATGCAAAGATAACACTTTGATATGACAACTCAACATAAACAAATACATCATTATCACATATGGTCATTTTCCAAACAACACAATTTGTCATAAATCTGTCATAAACATGATTGCCATGTGGCCATTGATGTTGTGTAATGAGTATATCACTTTTTTCATTGGAACAAAATTCATTTGTAATTCGTAAATTCAATAAAAGTGTCAATATTCAATCAAATAAAGTTATAAAACAGCATCATTAATATTTAATGACATTTTAATGACAAGTGTAATTTGTACCACTGTAGTTGAGAAAAATAATAATTATAAAATAATAGTTATAAAATTCATGTTGTTGTAGCACTTTGGGCATTATAAATAAAATAAAATATATTATTATTATTGTTATTATTATTATTACTATAGTCTTTGTGCTTAAAATGACATAACTTTGTGAATGTCACATACTGACAGTTTTCATAAGCATGCAAAAAAGCTCATTCATATTCATGACACGTCATGCCATGATTATAAATGTTTATGACAGTCTTATGAACACCCCTTAAAGTAAAGTGTTATTCATTCATTCATTAATTAATTAATTAATTAATTAATTAATTCATTTTATTTTCAGCTTAGTCCCTTTATTAATCTGGGGTCGCCACAGCGGAATGAACCGCCAACTTATCCAGCATATGTTTTACGCATCGGATGCCCTTCTAGCTGTAACCCATCACTGGGAAACATCCACACACTCCCATTCACACACATACACTACGGCCAGTTTAGCTTACCCAATTCACCTATAGCGCATGTATGCAAAAATGTTAAATCAAATAAAATCAATCATGTTTGTTCTGTAGAGAGTTAACTCATATCCTTTTGATTAGTTTCTTTTGGGTTGTGCAGTTTAATTCACAGATTTTCTACAAAGTATATTGTATACTGCAATTTAGCTTACCCAATTCACCTATAGCGCATGTCTTTGGACTTGTGGGGGAAACCGGAGCACCAGGAGGAAACCCACGCCAACACGGGGAGAACATGCAAACTCCACACAGAAATGCCAACTGACCCAGCCGAGGCTTGAACCAGCGACCTTCTTGCTGTGAGGCGACATCACTACCCACTGCGCCACCGCGCCTCCCCTGTTTGAACATATTAATCACTAATATTTATCTATTTATCTAAATAAGTCGTGAATCGATCGTATTTCATATTTTTTGTTTCAAATTCTGACTACTCATTGTTTGCGTTTGAAATAGAGCCGGATTCTGTTCTAATGTACATAACTCACTCATTTATTCATTCATTTTCCTTCGACCCTTACAAGTCCCTTATTTTTCAGGGGTCACCACAGTGGAATGTACCGCCAACTATTCCAGCATATGTTTTATGTAGCGGATGTCCTTTTAGCCGCAACCCAGTACTGGAAAACACCCATACACTCTCACATTCACACACACACTACGGGCGATTTAGTTAATCCAATTCACCTATAGCGCATGTGTTTGGACTGTGGGGGAAACCGGAGCACCCGGAGGAAACCCACACCAACACGGGGAGAACATGCAAACTCCACACAGAAACGCCAACTGGCCCAGCCGGAGCTCGAACCAGCAACCTTCTTGCTGTGAGGCGACAGTGCTAACCACTGCGCCACCATGCCGCCGATGTACATAACTCATTCATTCATTCATTTTCTTTTCGGCTTAGTCCCTTTATTAATCTGGGGTCGCCACAGCGGAATGAACCGCCAACTTATCCAGCATATGTTTTACGCAGCGGATGCCCTTCCAGCTGCAACCCACTGGGAAACATCCATACACACACTCATTCACACACATACACTACGGACAATTTTAGCTTACCCAATTCACCTATACCGCATGTCTTTGGACTTGTGGGGGAAACCGGAGCACCCGGAGGAAACCCACGCGAACACGGGGAGAACATGCAAACTCCACACAGAAACGCCAACTGACCCAGCCGGAGCTCGAACCAGCAACCTTCTTGCTGTGAGGCGACAGT
>CAIGQV010018344.1:467778-482505 GCA_903798115.1 Danio jaintianensis | reverse complement strand
AAAACTTTGGTTATTTTTTTCAAACCACGGTAAACCTTAAAACCGGTTATTGGTGTGTGTGTGTGTGTGTGTGTATATATGAGTGTGAGAGAGAGAGAGAGAGAGAGAGAGAGAGAGAGAGAGAGTGTTAGCTCAGGGCTCGGCACATCAAAGTGGTGTGTGTGGAGTTGTTTTACAGTGCTGGACACTGGCGACTTTGGTGTCAGAAGCGTTTTACTGTCACACACTGTCAGATGTTTCGGTTATTTGTTTTTTTTTTGCCCTTTTCAACTCTCCGCGCTTCACCTTTTCCACTTCATTTCTCTCTCCATATGTCACACCTGACTGCTCATATTGATTTTTTCTTTTTGTTTCTGCAACCTATTTTCTATCCCATATGTGAAGGGAGTGTTGTGTTTGGTATGTTTGTGATGGATGCTGTTGAAACGGATGTGTTGAATTAAGTAAAAGTAAGCAGGTCCAACATCATTGGTCTTAAATAGTAGTGGGTCTTCTCACTTTTAGATACAATGGTCCCGTCTTCTATACAGTGGAGATCAAAATCAAGAGAACAACCTACAATTTCCTACATTTCAAGATCACTGCTTAGTCATTTAACACTGCCCCCACTTTTTGATGGTAGATGTAACTGACATTCATTCATTCATTTTCTTTTCGGCTTAGTCCCTTTATTAATCAGGGGTCGCCACAGCAGAATGAACCGCCAACTTATCCAGCATATGTTTTACGCAGCGGATGCACTTCCAGCTGCAACCCATCACTGGGAAACACCCATATTCACACACATACACTACGGCCAATTTAGTATATTCAATTCACCTGTAGTGCATGTGTTTGGACTGTGGGGGAAACCGGAGCACCCAGAGAAAACCCATGCCAACACGGGGAGAACATGCCAACTGACCACACAGAAATGCCAACTGACCCAGCCGAGGCTCGAACCAGCGACCTTCTTGCTGTGAGGCGATCGTACTACCCACTGCGTCACTGTGTCGCCCCTACAACTGACATGTTCAACTTAAATTATTCGCAATCCTCAATGTTTTGCTGCACATATTTTAGCTTGGTCTCATTTTAAATAAGATAAATTCATTCTAATAAATTCAAAAAGTTGAATGAAACAAACGTTGTGTGCCTTTAAGTTTAAGAAAAGAATAAACAATGAATTTATATTTTATTATATAACATAAATTACGTATTTTACAAAACCTGTTCTAGCCTAAAATTGACAGAAGCGAAATATCTGAACAAAGTATATTCCTATTTTGAAGTTGATATCTCAAAAAAAATTAGCTTTCAGTAAGATTTTGTTTGGCTGCAGTACCAAACAGGACCACCAAACATGACATTTAGTTCCTATAGTTGGTCATACAAGGGCGCCCCCAATTTCTGTGTATGAAGAGTTCAGATGCAAAACCCTCTAAATCCATCAGACCTCTTTTTTTGTAAATGAGCATTTTTTTATCAGGCTCCTATGATTAGGTTCAGAAGTTTCATTTTATAGATGATGAAAAGGTTATTAGCTAGTAAATAAAATAACATGTTTTCAAAAATGTTACTTTAGACAATTCTCTGGTTTTTAACAAGATCGATTTTCTTTTGGATCAAAAGCAGCTAAATCCACTTGTGCTTTTTTTGCAAAAACCTCTAAATCCACCAAGATAGTGTAATTAGTTGAAAAATCACTGAAGATGCAATTAGAAATTATTTTACCAAACATAAAACACATTACACAAACCATTCATTTATTCAATCATTTTATTTTTGGCTTAGTCCCTTTATTAATCTGGGGTCGCCTCAGCGGAATGAACTGCCAACTTATCCAGCATATGTTTTACGCAGCGGATGCCCTTCCAGCTGCAACCCAACACTGGGAAACATCCATACACACTCATTCACACACATACACTACGGATGATTTAGCTTACCCAATTCACCTATAGCACATGTTTTTTTTTGGACTTGTGGGGGAAACCGGAGCACCCGGAGGAAACCCACGCGAACACGGGGAGAACATGCAAACTCCACACAGAAATGCCAACTGACCAAGCCGGGGCTCGAACGAGCGACTTTTTTTGCTGTGAGGCGATTGTGCTACCCACTGCGCCACCGTGCTGCCTACACAAACCACCTAAAATTAAAAATATATAAATCTGTCAACCGCCATTTGGTTCATTCCACTGTGGTGACCCCTAATAAACCAGGGACTAAGCAGAAGGAAAATGAATGAATGAAATTTGTCAAGTAAGTGCATTAATCAATAACATTAAAATGGACATTAATTAAATCTTAACGATCTATTGTCATTTCTGATATTTAGGATTTAGATCTAATGCAAGTAGAGCAAGGTAAACATTGCAAACATTGTAAACTAAACTTAATGTAGTGTAAAAACATTGTGAAACATCAATATCTGTGCATTGTCCATTAATATAAAAAGCTTATCAGACGTATAAGTAATATGAAGTAATATAAATAATGTATAGTTTTATACATTATTTTTATCTTTTAAAAAATAGCTTACATTAGCAAATGAAACACAAGGTAGGCCTGGGCAAAAAGGGGATGTCTCTCAGACACTTTTAGAAGCTGTCATTCATTCATTCTCACCATACTCAAGGTCTTGGTCACTTTTTCGTCTCTTGTTTATCCTCATAGCATGCATGTGGGATAAAAGAACGGCATCTTAACTTCGTCTTTCATGAAATGGAGTTGCTGTTGAATGTATCTATAGTAAATCGGACTCATTCATATAGCGTCACTGCGCAAAAAAACGTTATGAATGCATGCTACTTCCGACTGTACAGTGTGTTTTCTTTTTTTTATAATGCACAGAGTTTTGAAGTACGGGACGTTTTCATTTGCCATTCACTGACAGTCGGACAGGCTCATCTAGTTCATCAAACTCCATCTTTTAAAACCTAAATCGGAAGCGGAATAAAACACTCTCCTCATAAAAGCCGGAATATCAGTGCGCCGTTACATTGAAAACATATGATTCGATTCGCGCCTTCTGATTGGTTCTCAGGACATAGCGGCTTTTGCTGTCAAAGGCAAGTCCCAACAAACACATCTACGTTGTAGCGATGTCTGTACAACGTTAATTTTTTTCAAAGGCAACGTCGCCACTTACGTGCTCGCTACATTGTTACAATGTAGAAATGTAAGACGTGAGAAGGTTGTAGCAACGTTTTCGTGTAACATTCAGCAACCGCGAGACAACGTTCTTGCTACATGTATTCATGTTTTTTTATTGGCAGTTTATCAATACTGCCTAGAATACAGGGTACGCAGTAATAATTTTCCAATATTGCTTAATATTAAATATTGTTCATTCATTTTTCCTTTTTAATTTAATAACTGCATATGTCAACGTTTAAGTGTAAAAATGCCACACAAATGTATATAATCAAACTTTTTTATTATATATTTCACAACATTTAATACATACAGTAGGCCTACACATCTAATTATAAGCAAACAGTATACAATAATGCTTAGATTATATAAAATAATTAACTATATGTAATTAAACTAAAAGCATAGGCTAAATTAATATGTCAATTGAGAAATAAAGTAAACAAACAAGAAAAGTAAACAAGAAAGCAAATTAAAATGCAGATGCTGGGCATCGAAGCTCTGGACTGGAAAGTACCAGGCAGCGCAGCCGAAGACCAGGCGTAGTTGTTGGTACGGAGAAAGCAGTCAGAGAAAGAAACAAATCCAACAGAGAATCCAGTTTCAGAGATGGATCCACAGCAGCCACAAGTCAAAATAGGCAGCGAACAAGAGAGGACAGATCAGAGCTTGACACAACAGGACTACACAAATGACCACTGATGTCTTATTTAGCAAGAATAAATAAAGCAATACTCACGTCTCCTTGGTCATTGTTGAATGAGACGCCCAACGGTCTGTTGAAATTTAAACTGATTCATTAATGACGAGTAAATGTTGTACAGTGGTCATCCATGCTGCCTAAGCACAACCTAAAGCAACGGCCGTTTAAATGGCAACATTATGACACCGTTGTGACAACCTTCAGCAACAACGTAGATCCGCAACCTTTTTACAAGGTTGGTACAACGTTGTGGGAAGGTCGCTACGTTGAGGCAACGTTGTGTGTTTGTTGGGGTGGCGTTTAGAGGCTTTTGCAAACAAACTGTTCTGAATGGGCTGACGCTGGGATTCAGATGATTTGAAGCAAAAATATTTGTTGAACATGTACTACGTACCTAAAGCATTCGCTCAATGTCATTAGCTCATTTTTGGCGGAAGTGGCGATTAGCAGCCTTTGCACCTGAACTCTTCATGTGTTTTTATGTATATTAACATATTTTTTCATACTTTTGACTCAAATTTTAAAGTAGTATTGACATTTTGGTGTTTTTTTTTTATTTGATTTTATCCACTAAAAACATTTTAGATCAATTTAAGGCCCCTAAAAATAAAAAATAAAAATGATTAAATGCTATGTTACAAGGTATTACATTTAGTATCATTTTTGATTATACAATGTATCACTGTATGCTAAAGTTAATATTAGGATGCTGTGTAGTTTATGAAATCCATAAAACCCTGCTAGATTTGATGTCGCTGCTTTGTTTACTGCAGTAACCAAGGAAACACCATTATTCCTGCTGTTCTGTTGGCGCCCCCTGCTATATTCGTTTTTTTTATTTTTTTATTAGTATATGAACAGTGTATTAGTTTAGGATTAGTTTCTTACAATCAGTATTTAGTGAATATACTGCAAGTTAAAATCTCACCAATGTTACCGGTTGAAACCTAAAGTGGCAATGAGGTCTTAAAATGTATAGAAAGAGTGTTAAAAAAAGGTCTTAAAGAGGATTGAGTTTCACTGTCTTATTCCTGTGTATACCCTGAATATAGTGACGTAAACTTAAGTGCCCTGCTGGTGGAACGTTTAAGGTGTTAAAATATCCTTACAGGGGTAAAAGAGCAGTTTAACAGTTTTTAAAGGTATTTCATCAGTATATATAGGCAATTTCATGGCTGTCAGTGTTTTATAGGCTGTTTTTTTCTTCAAAAATGATTTCATTGCATCATTGGTAGTGTGCTTGGGATCACAATCCTGTCAATTCTGACAATATTGTCAACAGCACTGACAGAATTGCAGCTCAAACAGCCTCCAGCATGTTTCACTGAAGGCCAAAAGCTCTCATTCTTCCATCTCTGGCCAGGTTTCACATCTTAAACATTCACTCAAGTTCCATCGGCTTAGTTCCTGATTTATCAGGGGTCGCCACAGTGGAATGAACCGCCAATTACTCTGGCATATGTTTTATGCGGCAGATGCCCTTCCAGCTGCATCCTATAACTGAGAGTACATTAACTTGTGAACCCCCAGTGCTGGGAAAACCCCATACACTCTCATTCACACACAAACTCATACGCTACGGCCAATTTAGTTTATTCAATTCACCTATAGCACGTGTCTTTGGACTGTGGGGGAAACCGGAACATCCGGAGGAAACCCACACGAGCACGGGGAGAACATGCAAACTCCACATAGAAATGCCAACTGTCCCAATACTGGCCCTGGACCCAAACCAGCAACCTTCTTTCTGTAGGCGACAGTGCTAACCACTGAGCCACCGTGCTGCCCATGTTGAAAAAATATGTCCATTAAACATCACTTAAGATATATTAGAAAAATAACTCTTCTTCTCTTTCTTCTTCTTCTAGAGCTCCGGCTGGGCTCTGTCGGAGCTGGACGCTCTGCTACTGACTGGGACAGTGTTTCACACCCTCAGTTTGGGTTCCAGCAGCTTCATCGAGGAGGAACACCAGACCTGGTATTTCCTGCTCAATACGCTGTGTCTGGCCGTCTTCCAGGACGTCTGCCGGCGGTACTTCAGGGAGCAGAGGCAGCGGGGCGAGGAGGAGGACGAGGGTCCGCTGCTGCCCTCCACTGCTGACGCAGGACTGTCCTTCTCCCCAGCGCTGGAGCTGGGTGTGAGCGTGGGCTCAGAGAAGTGGCTGGCACTGGGGACTCCGCTGCTCACACTGACCTGCTGTCGCCTGCTGAGGGCACTCAACCAGACCGGGGTGCAGTGGGCGCACCTGCCTGACTTTGGACACTGGCTTAACAGGTGAGAACACGAAGACCAAAGTATCAAAACCGTACAAAACAGTAAAATATTGCAACAGAGTGCAGCACAGTGTTTTCATAACTGCAAGCAGAAACCCCAAATCAGAAAAAGTTGAGACAATATGGAAAACGCAAATAAAAAAAGAAAGTAGTGATTTCCAAATTTACTTTGACTTGCATTTCATTGCAGACAATATGAACACAAAATATTTAATGTTTTGTCTGGTCAACTTCATTTTTTATTTGTAAATATACATCATTTCCTGTCATTCAGACCTGCAACACATTCCAAAAAAAGTTGGGACAGGAGCAGTTAAGGGCTAGTAATCAGGTAAATTGGTTAAATAATGATGTGATTTGAAACAGGTGATGTCAACAGGTGATTGTAATTATGTTTTGGTACAAATGCAGCATCCAAGAAAGGTCTAGTCCTTTACGAGCAAAGATGGGCAGAGGATCGCCAGTTTGCCAACAAATACGTGAGAAAATTCTTGAAATCTTTAAAAACAATGTTCCTCTAAGAAAGATAGAAAGACATTCGGATATTTTACCTTCAACAATGCATAACATAATTAAAAGATTCAAGGAAACGGAAGAACTTTCAGTGCGTAGAGGACACGGGTGCAACCCTAAGCTGAACAACCGTGAGCTCTGGTCCCTCAGGTGGCACTGCATCAAGAATCTTCATTCATCTGTAAGCGATATCACCACATGGGCTCAGGACCACTTTGGCGAACCTTTGTCAACCACAATACGTAGTTACATCCACAAATGCCAGTGAAAACTGTACCATGTCAAAAGGAAGCCCTATGTTAACAATGTCCAGAAGCGCCGTCAAATTCTTTGAGCTAGGAGGCATCTGGGATGGACCATGACACAGTGGAAACATGTACTGTGGTCAGATGAATCAGTATTTCAGGTATTATTTGGGAGAAATGGACGTTGTGTGCTCCGGACCAAAGAAGAAAAGGATCATCCAGATTGTTACCAGCAACAAGTACAAAAGCCAGGGTCTGTCATGGTATGGGGTTGTGTCAGTGCCCTTGGCAAAGGTAACTTGCACTTCTGTGATGCACCATTAATGCTGAAAAGATTTTGGAGCACAATATGCTGCCTTCTTTTCCAGGGACGACCATGCATATTTCAACAAAATCACATTCTGCACACATTACAAAGTCCTGCCTGCGGAGGAAGAGGATACAGATACTTGACTGGCCTGCCTGCAGTCCCGACCTGTCTCCAATAGAAAATCTGTGGCGCATTTTGAAGTGCAAAATGCGCAGTGAAGACCCCGTACTGCTGCCCACCTTAAGACTTGTTTGCAGGAAGAATAGGACAAAATTACACCTGAAACACTTCATCACTTGTCGTCTTCAGTCCCATCTTTTGAGTGTTGTGAAAATGAATGGCAACATTACAAAATGGTAAATGCTTTACGGTTCCAACTTTTTTTGAAATGTGTTGCAAGAACCAAAATTGTAATGCGTGTTTATTTAGAAAAAAAACCCCCAAACAATACAAATCATGAGGAACACATTAAATGTTTGTTGTATTGTCTGCAATGAAATACAAGTCAAGAAAATTTAGAAAACACTTCTTTCTTTTTTGTTTGCATTTTCCACACTGTCCCAGCTTTTTCTGATTTGGAGTTGTACTAAAATTCGAACTGATGAGTGATTTTTGAAGTTGTGCTGCTCCGCTCTAAACCCCAGTGAGAGTCTCTGTGTCTGCATATAGAGATAATGGTGCGTTCACACTGACAGCGATTAAATTACCGCAGGCTGTGGCTCTCTGCGCTGTCGGCTGCTTGTAGCGTTCCTGCTTCACTGCGGTGTTTATCTGCGTCTGCATTTAAACCTCTGCTCAACACTGTCACATCTAACAGCTTCTGTCGCTCAAGTCAGCAGTTCTCATTAAAAATCAATCACATCCAAAAAAAACACACACACCCAGAGTGTTAAAGGTCCCATCAAGTGCTTTGAAATGTGCATTTTTTCTATTCGATGTTTGACGTTTTCTCAACTGAAAAATAAAGAGAGGGCAGGACATAGCTCCTCCCCTTTTATAAAACAGCCAATAGTGTTTTGTTTTTATCACAGCTCTGCCAGTGAGAGTGGTTGAGCTCAAGTGTATCAAATGAAAAGCAAATGAGAAGAGTCTTGAAGGGGGCGGGGCATGTCAGATACTGGAGAGCATTTGATTGGTCAAGATTTGGAAAAAAATTCTTGATCCATTTAAGCGGGAGAGACAAATTGCAAGCTTTGGATGTTTATATCAGGTTTATATCTTCTAAGCGCAAATGTTGTCACTCTTTTGGAGCACACTAGCTCATAGATATGCTTAAGACTAACAGACTGAAACTAACATCTAAAACTTTTTATTTTAATTTCATGGGACCTTTAAAACATGCTCATAACTTGCTAGTGTGTTAGCAGCATTTTAAACGGTGTCGAAAAAAATCTTCTCTTTGTTAAACAGCATTGAACTGGGTGTTATATTTCAAATTAGCATTTTGATGCAAAGGGGTTGCCAGATTGACAACACCAACAGCAAAATTGCAAGACAAGTATGTGAACTTAGCATGTTTTCTAAACCTCTGCTAACATCTGAAGCTAACGTTCTGCTTTTCTGAGTCAAAAAGAGTTTAATTCAACAACTTTAAACAGAACGATCACATGACTGCAGTCTGACGGAGGAAGTTAACGTTCACAACCTCTGAATCTGCCTCTTTCAATCTCTTTGGTTTTTATATCTGAGAAGGACTCTGGATTCTCCTGGGCTCATATTCACACCGCCTGCAGACTTTTTGGCTAATGAAAAGATTGTTTTATGAAAAGAGGACTAATTGCTACGCAGCAAAGGAGTTTTAATGTATTCAGCCCTTTTATTAAGAATTGTAATTAGTTGGCATTTTAATAATTGTTCGAGCTCTTTTAAAAATTCTTTTGTCACCGCAGGACCTCGTAATACATTCAGTTTCATTTGACCCTGAAGAGACACATACAGATTTATTTAGAAAAAAATTGAAGCTTAGTTTCTTGTAGGGGAAAAATAACTCTGCAGCGCTTAAAGACCCTCAAAATACATGTTACACATTTCATTGTGGTATGGAGAATTATTTAGTGTAAAAATATATCAGTGTTTTATTTTTGTTTTTTTTATTTATCCATTAACCCATATACAGTATATATATTAACCATATAAGTTGTGTTCTGCAGTATATATATATACCCCATACGATTACACCACCACCACCACCAGCCTGAACCATTGATACAAGGCAGGATGGATCCATGCTTTCATGTTGTTGACACCAAATTCTGACCCTACCATCCGAATGTCGCAGCAGAAATCGAGACTCATCAGACCAGGCAACGTTTTTCCAATCCTCTATTGTCCAATTTTCATGAGCCTGTGTGAATTGTATACTCAGTTTCCTGTTCTTAGCTGACAGGAGTGGCACCCGGTGTGGTCTGCTGCTGTAGCCCATCCGCCTCAAGGTTGGACGTGTTGTGCATTCAGAGATGCTCTTCTGCATACCTCGGTTGTAACGAGTGGTTATTTGAGTTACTGTTGCCTTTCTATCAGCTGGAACCAGTCTGGCCATTCTCCTCTGACCTCTGGCATCAACAAGGCATTTGCGCCCACAGAACTGCCGCTTACTGGATATTTTCTCTTTTTCGGACCATTCTCTGTAAATACTAGAGATGGTTGTGCGTGAAAATCCCAGTAGATCAGCAGTTTCTGAAATACTCAGACCAGCCCGTCTGGCACCAACAACCACGCCACGTTCAAAGTCACTTAAATCACCTTTCTTCCCCATTCTGATGCTCGGTTTGAAGTGCAGCAGATCGTCTTGACCATGTCTACATGCCTAAATGCATTGAGTTGCTGCCATGTCATTGGCTGATTAGAAATTTGCTTTAACGGGTTAGTGGACGAGTGTACCTAATAAAGTGGCCGGTGAGTGTACATTTGTGTGTGTGTGTGTTTTTAAGTCAGTGAAAAATACTTGAAGGTGATTAGTGGTGGTGAAAGGACGATGACAAAACTCTGCTTTCTCTTTCTCTTATATAAAAGTTCTGCTTATGAGCGATTTACACCTCAACTAACCAAATGCCTTCTTCCAGTTTGTTTGATAAATATCCCCCAAACTTCCATCATCTAAACACATTTCACCTCAGGCGATTAACTTCATTCTCTCCTGTGTGTTGTGAGTCTGGAACCAACACACACATTTACAGACAGATGGTAGCAGCGCTGGTCTGTGCCAGTGTTATTCTGCCCCATTAGCCAGTATCCGACTGGTCAGCCAATCAAAAACCAGCTTGGTCTCACACAAAAAACTCTCACGAGTAAATAAACTGACAGGATTTGCCAACAATGCTGGGCAGCCTTACACGCCATGTTCTACTATGTTACTAACTTCATTCCTCTGTAAACTTCTATATACAGTGCTCAGCATACATGAGTACACCCCCTTTTAAATATTAATTTCTCAATGAATATAGATCATTTATTTTGGTGCATTTAAACAAAACAGTTTTATTGAACAGTCAGTACATTTACATGGACAACAATATTTCGTTATGGATGAAGACAATACTCTGATTAAGAATCTTCCATGTAAAGAGCAGCAAATACTTATATTACAGTAGAATGATTTCTGATGGATCACGTGACACTGAAGACTGGAGTAATGATGCTGGAAATTCAGCTCTGACATCATTGGAACAAATTATGTTTTAATATACAGTATATGCAAACAGAAGACTGATTTTCTGAGATGAGCAAATCGTACTAATTTTGGATTGTTGCTAGGGCTATCAAACAATTAATTCTACAGTAATATGAGTATTTGCTGTTAAGGAAACCTGTTTTTTTTTGTTGATTGTGTAATATTTTTTAAGGATTCTTTAATAAATAGAAAGTAAAAGGGAAACTTTTGATCAATTCAGAGAATCCACAAAAAAAAAAAATATATTATATATATGAGCAATATCACACTCGTAGCAGTGCGATATGGCTGTATATCAGCACTGGTGGGAGGCGTGCGTGGGCTCCAAGCCACAGGCTGAGTGCCTTAGTGCCCCAGCAGTGCCGATATACAGCCATATCACACTGCTACTCGTGTGATATTGCATTTATACAACAGTTCAACGGTGTGTTCATAATCGTGTGTATAAAAAATAAAATCAAACACGGAGAGTCTCAAAAACCTTTCTTTATGAGGAACTACTTTCTTCCGCCATTATTTCATCTGCAGCTAACCGTCAGATCAACAGAAACCATCGCTAATTCACAAATGTCACTTTAGAGCAAGTATTTGAATGATTCTCTTGAATAATGTAGAGTATTGTACTGTCTACGTGATGACAAAACAGATGATTTTGCTCACATTTTAAGATTATAAGACTGAACGGCATGATATCTCCCAGTATTTCTCGGGATTTCACAAAAAGTAACCCCGAAAAAACCAAAGCAAAAGCTACTAGATTACTATGGTACAAATACAGCAATATAAAATACAAAAGAGAGAGATCGACTTAGAATGTCACTTACCTGTTTTATAATGATTTATTCAGCTTTAGTTTTACATTTACGTTGAGAAAACCATTTTTATCCCCGTTTTATTACACGATTCTCTGTTGCCATCTTGTGGCGGAACAATGTAACATCAATCGTCAATCGCTAATTTGCTACAAAATTTTTACTACAAAAATATTTTTTTATTAAATATTACTGCAATTTATATCAAATGAATGTATTGAGCAATAGCATTTAACAAACAACAATATAAAGACAAGTAAATCAGTCAAAGATAAAGCTAAACTTAACATTGCAGTCAAATCTATTTGCTCTGGAGTAAATAAAAGATGACTGTGACCAAAATATTGCCTTTAGATATAGCCTAAACAATTAACATTTTACAGTAGACTAAAATAAAGACACCCACCATACTTTTAAATAAGTAACCATCAGAAGAGTGCTCACGGCGGGCAATATGACAGGCTGATGGCTGCCGACGCACTGAAAGTCGCGAAATAATTTCATGATAGGCACTATCCTTATAAATAAACTGCATAGTTGCAATTTAAACAACTACATTCTCGCCTAAAAAAAGCCTCAAAAGTACATTATGTTGTCCAACAGCAGCAATATTTGTCAAACTGTAGTGAGTTATTTAGTCTTCTACCTGCCCCTCGTGTGGGTGGAGTAATACACAAGGGTGAAGAGGCTGTATGAGTACTGTTATTGCAGAATATCACACGGCTTTCAGCCAATCAGATTCGAGAACCAGACAGAACTGGTATATATATCTATATATATATAGATATAGATATACGGACTGACCCTAATATGAGTATGCCTGGAATGTTATATTTCTTGTGTGAAGTCTACACTGAAAAAAAGAATGTTTTTGTAGTTTTTGTCTTGTTTCTAGTCCATTTAAAAAATCTTAAATCAACAAAAGTAAAAATCTATATTTTATTTTCAGAAATAATGCATGAAAATTAAGTGAGTCTCAAAACAACTTAAAACTGCCTTAAAACAAGCAAAATTATCTGCCAATGGGGTTAGCAAAATAATCTTGTTTTTTATTTGAATTAAGTTTATTTTGGAGATTGTTTGAACTCACTTAATTTTGACTTGTTTTTTTCTACTTTTTTTTTTTTTTTGCTTGTCAAGAAAATGCTTCTCGGTTTAAGAACTTTTAAAGAATTGGACTAGAAACAAGACAAAACCTCTAAGTAAGAAAATCATTTTTTTTTTATATACTGTGCAACATCAATGACAACTTTAACATTCCATCGATGCTTTCATCAAATCTTTTATCCATTTACACTTCATTCAGTGTACACATTATATCATTTCCCGCTCGCCCTATGATTCGAACCCCTGACCTTACTGTCTGTACTATTACATCTTTAATAGCAGTTCCGAAATCAATATGGCTTTCATATATATTACGTCTTTGCAGCTGGAGGAAAGTAATCTGTGCCCTTTCAGTCTGCGTCTGGAGTGTTTATAGAAATGGGTCACAAAAAAACTGTACATTTAATCTGCCCTCGCAGGGCTTTTCCTCTTTGTGTGTCTTCTCTGATGATGTTGCGGATCGATAGCTCGCATCTCTTAAGTGCATCACCTGTCGTAAACGTCTAAAAAGCCTTCAGTTCCGCACATAAAGATGTTTTCTCTCTTTATATTTGTGCTTTTTGATCTATTAGAGCAATGGGGTTTGGAACGGGGAGAATGTTTTTCTTTTCCTTTATTTATTTCTGCTCCAAAATACTCCAAAAAACAAAAACATGTCATGAATTTAGTTTTTGGAGTATAGCTAAACATTCCATATAGATTTTAAAGGGCTCCTTTTATTTACAAGATGTAAGATAAGCCTTTGGTGTCTCCAGAATGTGTTTGTGAAGTTTCAGCAAAATACCCATCACATTATTTATTATACAATGCAGAATATGCCCATTTTGGGGTCAGAGGAAAGTGTAGCCTGCGTCTTTAAATGCAAATGAGCTGGTTCGCCCCGCCCACCATTCTTATGTGTGTGTCTGCTTTTACTGTGTTATGTTAGATAAACAGCAGTCAGTGACAGAGACAGACACGGATGAAGCAGAGATCCAGTTTATTAGTCAAAAATACCAAGTAAGTTTATTTGATGTATTTGTGGTGGAGTTTATTCGAATCTTACTGAAACGATGAGTCATACACAAATGTTTGCAGTACACACACACACACACACGCGCGTTTACTGACACATATCGATTTTACTGTCTTTTCTTTATTACAGGCATGCACTGTTTTAAAAACATTTGAAACTTGTAACACTCATTCTTGAAGTGCAGCTGATCACAGAGAGTTGGAGCAGATCTTTTAATCCCAGTTTCTTTGCAAATCCTGTTCTATGGACATGTTCATATGTGTTACTACGGAGACATGTTAATACGCTCCTGTCAATCAATTTGGTAGGCGGGGAAATCACACTCCTACGTTACATTGTGGCTGGCCTCAAAATCACTGGGATTTTGTTCCTATTTTAACGTCAGGAAATAAAAAAAAAGATTTGTTGTGTTTCTATCACTCCAATATGACTGTGGACTTATAGTTCTATCCAAACAGCTTCCAAAAGTTGATATCATATGTGCCCTTTAAGAAAAAAACTAAATTCAGAATAACAGATCGAAAGAGGTTTATATATCGTTTATTTTCTTTCTTCTTTTTTTTTGGATTGTTAAAAGCTAGACTTAGAACTGAGTATGTCTATTATAAATTAACAAACAATTTGCAGTCTTTTGTTGAAAAATGGTCTGTTGGAATTGTTCGCTGTACTGTTGAGAGTGATGGATAGTTGGTTTTATCCTTCTAAAAGGTTGAGATGTGCTTAAAGACTATGTAATAATGGTGACATTTTAAAAGTGTTAATTATGGAATAAATAATATATATATATATATTTATAAAAGAAAAAAACACAATTAGAATTTTGATAAATACATAAAAATAAAAAAGAGAAAAAGACCAATAAAAGGATTAAAAAGATAATAATGAAAAAGAAATCTCTCTCTCTCTCTCTCTCTCTCTCTCTCTCTCTCTCTCTCTCTCT
>CAIGQV010018344.1:420770-439786 GCA_903798115.1 Danio jaintianensis | reverse complement strand
ATCATTGTATTTAAGTTAGTCTCAGACTACTATTTTGTCACAAAAATGATCGTATAATCATATCATTTCAATATTCAAGCAGAAAAGAGATGTGCCCTCGTGAATAAAACATAATTATGAAGGTCACAAAAGTGGCCTGCTTCAGTAATGACTTTAACTCTACATGTTCCTTGATCAAAATCCATATTTAACCCGAAGAACAAGCAAATGCAGCGGATTCTTCTGACTGAGCTTTCCTTCTGTGTGCTTTCATGTTTTGCAAGTAGACATTAACACAGTTAATACCTTCCTGAATAGATATGTAAATTACAGATATGTTTCAAGCTGCTTCGGCGGCGTAAACAACCTCAACACTGCTTTGCATCTGATTTATTCATGGTTGAAGACCAAAACAGAATTATTGCACCACATGCACGAAACAAGCCACTAAACAACTCAGCGTGTGGTATTTAGTCCATTCAGAATGTCTTTCTTCATGTAAACAAGAAGTATTAATAGCTTTTTTGATTTCATGACCATTTTTTTAGCATGCGCTCAGCATAATTACGTTACCGCCTTTTTGGACAGCTAGCCGCATCATTCGCAGACAAGACAAATCCCACAATGCAATTGCAAACAGGGTCGGGGGTGAAAAAAATCAAGACTTTTAATGTTGAGCTTATTGTTTGTTTTTATTTTAAAAAATAATAATATCTTTTTTGTTTTCTTTAAATATGGCTTGATATATATTTTTGTAAAACACAATTTTTGAAGAAAAATATAGATATTTTTATGTAGTTTGAAGTCTGATGTTTGAGAACATACTGTATAAGGTTACTAACTTTATCAATTATTTTATTTTATTTTAATTTTTTTTATTTTTACTCAACCAAATATGTCCTATGTTGTAAGAAAGCAAATATTAATAAAAGATCTTCATTGTTGGACATTTATCTTCATATAGTGCTATTTATTATTATGAAATTATCAATTATATACATTTTCTCCATTACTTGTTGGAGATTTTCAATAAACAGGGATGTCACACCAAAGCAAAACAAACACGTAGTTCCAAAAAAAGGTAAATATGTGAAAACTAATTATATTAAAGTTATTCCATGGAATTGGTGATTTAAAATTAGTGGTGATTTAACATTAAAATGGCGGCATACCATATTCACTGAGATTTACCATAAAATTCATGATATACCATATAAATACGGTAATTTACCATAAAATGTATGAATGTATTCTACGCTCCTACCATATTTTTAACGGATAAATTCGAATAAATTCCAATATTTTGCAATAAATTTCCTTTTTTTTTTTCCCAAAAGCGTAAATATTTGAAAATATAGCATATATATATATATATATATATATATATATATATATATACATATACCATAAAAAAATACTGTATATTTATTTTATATTCCTACTGTATTTTTAACAGACACATTCCGATTATTTCCTTTTTTGGTTCCAAAAAAGTGAAATAGGTGAAAACTAATTAATAAAAATAAAGTTTTCCATGGAATTGGTGATGTAAAATTAGTGGTGATTTACCATAAAATTTGTGGTATACCTTATTCACTGTGATTTACCATAAAATGTACGGTATACCATATAAATACGGTAATATACCATAAAATGTATACATTTATTTTATGTTCCTACCATATTTTTTTTAGGGGTTTTCACCTTTATTATGATATAGGACAGTAATGATTTCAGACAGGAAAGCATTGGGAGCAGAGAGAGGCGCTGATTGTTTCTACCGTATTTTTAACGGTTAAATTCTGATAAATTCCAGCAATTTCCTTTTTACTTTTCCAAAAAAGAATTGGAATTGCTGATTTAACATTAGCAGTGATTTACCATAAAATTTACGGTATACCATATTTACGGTGATTTACCATAAAATGTACGGATACCATATAAATACGGTAATTTACCATAAAATGTAGAAATGTATTTTATGTTCCTACATTATTTTTAATGAATTAATTGCAGATTTGTTTTTTTTGTTTCAAAAAAGTTCAATATGTGAAGTTTTTCGTGTTATTTATGGTGATTTTAAATATTACAGTAGTTTACCAGGAAAGTCAGAAATTTATTTTACGCTCCTACTGTATTTTTAACGGATACATTTTTATAAACTCCTGCAATTTCTTATTTTTTTGGTTCCAATAAAATATTCATTAATTTGTTCATTTTCTTTTCGGCTTAGTCCCTTTATTAATCTGAGGTCGCCACAGCGGAATGAACCGCCAACTTATCCAGCATATGTTTTACGCAGTGGATGCCCTTCCAGCTGCAACCCATCACTGGGAAACATCCATACACTCCCATTCACACACATACACTACGGACAATTTAGCCTACCCAATTCACCTATAGCACATGTCTTTGGACTTGTGGGGGAAACCGGAGCACCCGGAGGAAACCCACGCCAACACAGGGAGAACATGCAAACTCCACACAGAAATGCCACACAGTTGCTGGCTCGAACCAGCAACCTTCTTGCTGTGAGGCAACAGCGCTACTTACTGTGCCACCGTGCCGCCCTTAAAGGGATAGTTCACCCCAAAATTGAAACTACTGGGTATTCTAATTAATAAATAATTATAATTGTTTAATAAATCTTATTTAATTCATTTATTAATCAAAAATAAATACAAATTTATATTAATTATTAGTAAATTACTCATTATTAATACATTTTTTACATCTTTTATTAAGTTTTCCATAGAAATGGTGATTTTAAATTACTGTAGCATATAATGTCACACCAGAGGACATGGTTTTCAGTGACAAAATGTATCAAGTTCCTATTTAAAAAAAAAAAAAACAAGATTGACATTTACAAAAAAATAGCCACTTATAAAATTAGATCTGAGTTATTTAATAATGATTTTACAATTGTCTTTTTAATTTGTAAGAGCTGTAATTTATTGAAGTACTGCAGGCTTGAGAGAGTCACACCGTAGGACAGTTTTGAGATTTGCCTCAAAAGCAGTTTTTACAACAAGAGGTTCATGCAAGACACAAAAATGTTTAAACATTTACTGCATTTTATATGATGACAATATTAGTTATATTCATTTCTGTCATGTGTGACTGTGAAAATCCAACATCACATCAACAACCCATGAATTAATCCAAGCCAGGTTGATTCAGAACAGAAGCACAAAACACAGAACAAATAGATGTCAAGCAAGATGCTTTTTTTAATTAGAGTTTATGCTCAAAGCTGTTTATGGGCGTATGATTGCTGTCAGAAAAAGCTGTGCTGAAAACAAACACGACTTTTGGCAGAGACACCGATTTTGGAGTATTTTGGAAAAATGAGCGTTTGAGCTGAAGTATAGTGTCAGAATGAGATATCAGAATGCAGATCTGTTGAGGTGGAGTGCCTGAACATCATCATCATCATCATCATCATCATCATCATCATACTTGCAGAATATAAATTCTCTAGTCAGAGACGAAAACATGAATGCCAAACATGCTCCTCCAGGGACTGAGAGAGAATAATCGGGAGCTGGTGCAGGTCTGGTGAAATCCTGACGCTCAGAGCATTAAAGCTGCATATTTTCTCTTTCGTATTGGAGAAATGAGCTGCGGGTTCATGCAGTAAATGATTAAGAAAAAGAAAAGGGAAAAAATCACATACGTTTTCTTCAGGCAGCATAGATTTATTTATTCCTAACAAAAGAAAGAAAACAACATATTCAAGTATCAATTTCATAGCTGATTATTAAATGCAGATTTTCTGTTCAGTAGGGCACGTGACTGACAGAACTTTAGTGCAGACAAATACAAACTATGGGATAGTTCACTCAAAAAATTAATATTACTTCATTTACTCTCCCTCATGTGGTTTTACCAGTAGTAGTAGAAGACCCCCGGTCTATTGCACTCAAATAGATATGTTTGCTGCGTGTTCAAACTACACTGAAAAAAATTATTCAAAGATGATTCCTTGGATTTACTACATTTTTTTTACGTTAAGTGGTTGTAAACAATTTATTTGGGCTGAGTTTAAACAAACAAGTTAAGTTGAACATTACTAAATTTAATTTGTTTGTTTAAATTCAACACAAATAAATTGTTTACAACAGTTTTGCAGAAATCTTTTTTTTTTTCACTGTACCTAAAATGAATTGAAACAACACAATACTTGAGGTTTTTTGGGACAACTTAATTGTTTTATGTTCAATCCACTTAAATTTGTTAAAACAATGAAGTCAACTTAATCGATTTGTGTTGGGACAACATGAAGGTATTGGGTGGAACCAAACATAAGTAAGTAAACATAAGTATAAACTACACAAAAAAAAGATTTCTGCAAAATTGTTGCAAACAATTTATATGGGTTGAATTTAAACAAACAAATTAAATTTAGTAAAGCTCAACTTAATTTGTTTGCTTAAATTCAACCCAAATAAATTGTTTATAACCACTTAACTTAAAATAAATTAGTAAATCCAAGGAATCATCTTTTAATCATTTTTGTAGGGTATGAAATAAATAATAAGAAGGTTTCTATATACATAAATGTGTAAATGGTAAAAATTGTTGTGCAAAAATCAATGCTATTGAATTGTGTGGAACCCAGCATTTTTAACAGTGTGTGGTGCACACGTCTCGTTGGTTGAATCATAATTACGTTGTTGATTGGATTGGGGTTTTTTTGGGCCAAAAACAAGTAGTCTAACTAATATAAATATACAAACATTATAAAAGACAATTAATCTTATCAGCAATGGGTTTTAGATTTTTACATGCTCTTAGATTGGAAAAGATTCGGTTCGCAATAAAACAAAAGCCAAAACAGTTTCAGAAAGTCTGGAGCCCCTTTCTAAAAAAATTTTAAGGAGACACATCTTAATTGTTTTTTTTTCTTTGTATATTCATTCATTCATTTTCTTTTCGGCTTAGTCCCTTTATTAATCTAGGGTCGCCCCAGCGGAATGAACCGCCAACTTATCCAGCATATGTTTTACGCAGCGGATGCCCTTCCAGCTGCAACCCATCACTGGGAAACATCCATACACACTCTTTCACACACATACACTACGGACAATTTGGCTTACCCAATTCACCTATAGCGCATGTCTTTGGACTTGTGGGGGAAACCGGAGCACCCGGAGAAAACCCACGCCAACATGGGGAGAACATGCAAACTCCACACAGAAATGCCAACTGACCCAGCCGAGGCTTGAAGCAGCGACCTTCTTGCTGTGAGGCGATTGTGCTACCCACTGCGCCACCGTGCAGCCCTCTTTGTATATTTTTATTTTATTATTATTATTATTATTATTATTATTATTATTATTATTTGTATTATTATTATTATTATTATTATTTGTAATATTATTTGTATTATTATTATTATTATTTTCATGTTATCTTATGTGTGTTTATTTTTGAGTAAATTTGTTTTATATATCTATATGTATCAATATTATATTCTATTTAGTGTTATTTTCTGTCTGACCTAAGATGAACCTAATAATAAAAAAAGACAATTAAAAAGTCAGTGATAAAACATTAACCTATGCATACACATTACGTATAACGTACACATATACATAACATTAATATATAAATAAAACACAATTAGGTTGAAGTCAGAGTTATTAGGCCTCCTGAATTATTAGCTCCCCTGTATATTTTTCCCCCAATTTCCGAACGTAATAGTTTTAATAACTCATTTCTAATAACTGATTTCTTTTATCTTTGCCATGATGGCAGTACATAATATTTGACTAGATATTTTTCAGGATACTAGTATTCAGCTTAAAGTGACATTTAAAGGCTTAACTAGGTTAATTAGGCAAGTTAGGGTAATTGGCAAGTCATTGTATAACAGTGGTTTCTTCTATAGACAATCGAAAACATATAGCTTAAGAGGGCTAATAATATTGACCATAAAATGGGTTTTAAAAAATTTAAAACGGCTTTTATTCTAGCCGAAATAAAACAAATAAGACTTTCTCCAGAAGAAAAAATATTATAGGAAATACTGTAAAAATGTCCTTGCTCTGTTAAACATCATTTGGGAAATATTTGAAAGAGAAACAAAAAATCACAGGAGGACGAATACAGTCATTTTGACTTCAACTGTACTTTGGGTCTGTAAATTTAAATGAGTCTTTCTTACACTTGAGAAACTCACTGCACAGTCTGTGCCCTGTATCTTCATCTAGAGACAGTGAAAGGAAAGTGACACAGCGAAGGCATTTACGGTGACATTGTCATGTTAATTACACCACCAGAGTTTCCCCGCCACCGTCTTTTCATGTATTACCTCCGAGTACACGCTGTATTGAGCGTTTAGCTTTTTACATGCCATGTCAGATTAGTAGTATTGAGCGAATCTCTGATGCTGCCACCTCATAAACACTGCATACATTACACAATCATGATTGGCTGCTTTTGTATTTCCACACAGTTGTGCATTCCTGTCCCAAAGTGCTTAAAACGGCTGTATGACAGCTGAAAAAATGCCTTACACAGATACTGATGTTTGAGGTCACCCTTAGTTTCTTTTGCTAACCATGGCTACATTTATTTGATCACAAAGACAAGTAAGGTCATGTTCTCTTCTAAAAACTCTTTTTTTTTTTTTTTGTTCAGTTGAGACTTTTATATGGAATATATACAGTTGAAGTCAAAATTATTAACCCTCCTGTGATTTTTTTAATTATTATTATTTAAATAATATTATTAAATATTTCCCAAACGATGTTTAACAGAGCGAGGAAAGTTTCACAGTATTTCCTATAATATTTTTTTCTTCTGGAGAAAGTCTTATTTGTTTTAGTTCGTCTACAATAAAAGCAGTTTCAATTTTTTTTAAACCATTTTAAGGTCAATATTATAAGCCCCCTTAAGCAATATATATTTTTCGATTGTCTTCAGAACAAACCATCATTAAACAATGATTTGCCTAATTACCATAACAGTAAAAATGACAAAAGTTTACCTCTTTTCCCAACAGGGGAAACCAGCAACAATCAAAAATGCAATGGTGTTATGGCTTTGCAATCAAAAAATGTAATTATAATGGAAGTCAATTGGGCAAAAACAGCCCCCAACATAACGAAAGGGTAGTCAATTTGCCCAGAGTGTGTTGTTGAGTTGTTGTTTTTTTTATTTAAAAGCATTTTCCCAAAATATGTGTCATAATAAGATTTTTCACCAAAAATCATTCCATTTGCTGAAACACAGAGAAAGTTGTGGGCAAATTAAGACTCAAAATCTCCCCAGAGTGGATGAAAACATCTCCAACAGCACAAAAGGGCTCTATTTTAACATCTAACCGCAAAGTCTAAAGCGTATGGCGCAAAAGCATTAAGGATGTGTCTGAATCTACTTTTGCTATTTTAAAGATGGAAAAGTACGGTCTGCGCATGATCTAACAGGGTTGTGCTTATTCTCTTAATGAGTTATGGGTGTGTTTTAAGCATAACGTGCGTAACCAGTCAGAGTCTCATCTCCCTTTCCCTTAAGAGTCAGTTGCGTCGCGTCATGGCGCGTTTGCTATTTACATGTGGAAGTTTAAGTGGAAAAACTGAACGCTTCACTAGCGAGAAAACAGTTAAACAGAGCATCTGCAGCGCGAGGATAAAGAACGAACCTCGTCCATTCGGCCTCTTTACTTTCTCTTTACTTTACTTTTACTCTTTACTGTACTCCTATACTTTCGTGGAGAAGGAAACGGTGTTGTACGCACTTCACTGAAGACATCCATTAGCCTACATAATTAATTTAGTTTGTTAAGCATAAATATTTGTTTCAAAATTATTATTAAATTCAGTTCTAATTTCCAGCAAACTAATAAATGAACAATAATAACAAAGTGTGGTCAAAAAACTGAGTTATATCAAAACACACGTCCTAATCTTATGCCCCATATGGTGATGCAGACGTCTCCAAAACCTCACAGGTGGACAAATCTAAACTTGTTTTTATTAAAACAAATATAAATATACATATAATAAATAATACTGATAATAATAATAACATTATACAAATGCAGACTGTCCTGAATAAACTGAAAAAAGCCCCCCGAGATGAAGCCATGGAGGCAGTGGTTTTTATATTTATTTAGAAAATAATAATTTTTGTAACATTTTAATCCTTAAATTGTTTTTCATTTGTAAAGATATTTGTGTTGCTGTACATCCTGTGTGTATTAAACAATGTGTAAACGTTTGGACCCGCATAGGTGCATAACTAACACGCTCTGCGCTGGACTTTAGAGCAGCTTTAGTTGGTCAATAGCGCGGTCTATTTCAGTTCCTTAAAATAGCAACACGCCAACAATGCGCCTTAACACACCTCCTTTATAGGCCGAAACACCCATGAGTCCACAAAGTGGCGCAAATGGATTTGCTATTTAAACAACGTGGCGCAAAATGTGAAAATTGTGCTTGTCTGAAAATAGCAACAAATCGCGGGTATATGATAGGGCCCTAAATGTCTGAAATCTAAAATAAATGTTATTCATTTCAATGTTTTCAATATTCAATATTTTATTTATTTGATTTTTAAAAATATATATATTCTAGTCATTTGACATGGACATCATAATTACACTGGACAAACCATATTCATTTGTTTAAGTGTTAATGTTCATCACCTGTCCAAGGGTGGCTTGTTGTTTCCACGCATACATGCTGGGTTCCACACAACCGATTTGTGTTGGGACAATATGAAGAAATTATTCATTCATTCATTTTCTTTTCGGCTTAGTCTCTTTATTAATCAGGGGTCGCCACAGTGGAATGAACCGCCAACTTATCCAGCATATGTTTTACGCAGCGGATGCCCTTCCAGCTGCAACCCATCACTGGGAAACACCCATACACACTCATTCACACACATACACTACGGACAATGTAGCCTACCCAATTTACCTATACCGCATGTCTTTGGACTTGTGGGGGAAACCGGAGCACCCGGAGGAAACCCACGCCAACACGGGGAGAACATGCAAACTCCACACAGAAACGCCAACTGATCCAGCCGAGGCTCGAACCAGCAACCTTCTTGCTGAGGCGAACGTGCTACCCACTGCGCCACCGTGTTGCCCATGAAGAAATTAATTTCACTTATTAGTTTTTATAAATTTAAGTGGATTGAACATAAAACAATTAAGTTGTTCCCCAAAAAACTCTCATTAATTGTGTTGTTTTAGCTCATTTTAAAAAGTAGTTTGAACAAGCAGCAAACCCAATTTTTTGAGTGTATTTTGTGTTTTTTGAGACCCCAAAACTTTGTTTTGAGACTTTTCACAATGCATAATAGGAGCTCTTTGAATTTTTGATTTTTTTTTTTTAACTGGCTTATGATAGTCATTGAACTGACGCCGCAGTGGTATGCATCTCTCTGCAGGGTCTTCAAACCCGATGCCCTGCTCTTCCCGAGTGCTCTGATCTCCACAGCACACAGTCCTTCATGCTCACTATCAAGTGGAACTGCCGCTTTTTTCTGCTGCCTTTCAGATCCACACGTCTGAAGAGAGTAATTAAAAGCACTCGGCACACCTGCGTCAGGAGGAGGCCCATAAAAAAAAGCCTGGTATTTTTATCCTGATTAATCTCGGGGTGTGTGTTGTGCTGACATCTCATTTGAGAGTGTTTATGCATGCGGATCCCACATAGAGATGGAATCCTCTGATCAAGAAATAGACGTGTGCATATTTCTCTTCTGAAGCACTTATTTGAGATATACTGCCTGTATTAAATATCTTTTAAACCACAATTGTGGTGAGTATCTGGTCTGGTAGGGATTGTGCTGTGAACAAGAAGGTTGAGGAAAGGTTATTGAAGGAGAGGTTGTATTAGTGTTGTTCTAGACCGTCAGATGGGCAGTTTTTATCTAATTCATTCATTTTCTTTTCGGCTTAGTCCCTTTATTAATCAGGGGTCGCCACAGCAGAATGAACCGCCAACTTATCCAGCATATGTTTTACGCAGCGGATGCCCTTCCAGCTGCAACCCATCACTGGGAAACACCCATACACTCCCATTCACACACATACACTACGGACAATTTAGCTTACCCAATTCACCTATAGCGCATGTCTTTGGACTGTGGGGGAAACCGGAGCACCCGGAGGAAACCCACGCCAACATGGGAGAACATGCAAACTCCACACAGAAATGCCAACTGATCCAGCAGAGGCTCGAACCAGCGACCTTCTTGCTGTGAGGTAACAGCACTACCCACTGCGCCACCGCGCCGCCCTTTTTATCTAATGGACACTGAAAAAATCTAAAACAGATGATCATGAGGCATATGAATCAGAATTTCATAGAGACATCAGAAACAGCAATCGTGACATTTATTGTATGGGTTCATGTTGGCTTTATATTTCTGTATATTCTGTGCATTCTATACGTTTTTTTCTTTTATGTAGGTTGGCCTCATTTTTTATTTGTTTATTCAAATATATATATATATATATATATATGAGCAATATCACACGAGTAGCAGTGCGATATGGCTGTATATCGGCACTGATGAGAGGCGTGCATTGGCTTAGTGTCCCACCAGTGACGATATACAGCCATATAGCACTGCTATGAGTGTGATATTGTGTTTATACAAAAGTTTGACGGCATAATCGTGTGTATAAAAAAGAAAATCAAACACGGAGAGTCTAAAAACCCTTTTGTAAGAGGAACTACTTTCTTCCACCATTCATTCACATCTGCAGCTGACGTCAGAACAGCAGAAGCCTTTACTAATTCACCAACGTCACTTTAGACCTAGTATTTGAATGATTCTCTTGCGTAATGTCTAAAGTGAAGACAAAACAGGTGATTTTGCTCACATTTTAAGATTATAAGGCTAAACGGCATGAAATGCCATGAATCTACAGAGATTTCCCAGTATTTCTCTGTTGCAATCGGGATTTCACAATAATTAACCCTGAAAAAAAGCAGCGCAGTCACTACCAGATTACTGTTGTGTTTGCTATAAGGAAATACGCTAAACACATGCGGGCATTTCTTCTTTCTTTCTGTTTACTGAACTTGTCTGCAGTAATGAAAACAGGAGACTCATTAGAAACAGATGACCAACCAAACCAACCAAAAAGAGTGGCCAACACAAAATACACACATTCCTGATATGCTAGTCCCATCTTACGCTCAATGCACTACAATTATATGGTATAAATACAGCACTACAACATAGAGAGAGGTCGACATTGAATATCACTTACCTGTTTAATAATGATTTGATCAGCTGTAGTTTAAAATTACGCAGTTTTTAATCTTCTAATGGCTTATTATGCGGTCTCTGTCGCCATCTTGTGGATGGACAGCGTCTTCACTCTGCTCAATGACAGGCTAATGGCCGCCGACGCGCTGTCTTTCAGAAATTATAAATATGTTAAAATTGGCACTGTCCTTATAAATAAACTGCATAGTTGCAATCTAAACAACTACATTCTCGAATAAAAAGCCTCAAAATTACATTATGTTGCCCAACAGCAGCAATATTTGTCAAACTGTAGAGGTTCCTCTGCTTGTTGCTGTATGTGGGCAGAGTAGTACACAAGGGTGAAGGGTTAAGAGGCTGGACGAGTGCTGTTATTTGTAGAATACTGCACGGCCAGTCAGACTCAAGAACCAGACAGAACTGTTGTATATATATATATATGAATAAACAAATAAAATATTTCTTTTTTTTTTTCATTTATTATTTCATTTATTAACATTATTATTCATTCATCCATTTATTCAATCTATTTTCTTTCATTAATTTATACATTCTATTTAAAAAAAAACTTTGTTCAATTGATCTTTAGTTCATGCAGTTGTTTTTGTGTAATCTTTTTAATTTGTTTTACTTTTTTGTGTTGTTTTTTAAATGTTACAATTATTAAGTGCATTTTTATTTTTAGTTATTAATTAGTATATTTAATAATTATTTTTATTAAGTGAATTTTTATTTATTAATTTATGTTATTGTTTTGATTCATTAATTAATTCATTCATCTATTTGTTCAGATTAATGTTTTGTTTTTTCCACTTGTATGTTCAATTGAATTAACTTTGAATAATAAAAAAAAAATCCAGGACAGAAAAGTTCACAGTATATTGAAATGCCCACGATAACAATATTGCACATATTCATTACCACAGTATATTGCATCACCATTGAGCAGTGCACAACAGAAATCCCTTGCATATTATTTGATAACAGCCAAAAAGCTGTTATTATTATTCTGGAAAACTGTTAATCCTCCAACTGCTTGAAGAATAGATACAGTATCTACTCTGCACTTGGAATGAACCTGATATCTTTTAAAAGGCAACATGGAACAATTTCACAAGATTTGGGGCCCTTTCTTCTATTCCCTAAAGCAGGGGTCTCAAACTCAAATTGGCGGGGGGGCCATTTCAGTGACTGACAATTCATAGGAGGGACGTTTTTAACATTCAAGCACAAGAAAAAAGTGGAATCCTGACGTAATTGATTTATCATAGGACAACACACATGACGTTTATGTTTCAAGCATTACCTGTCACCAGTGATAATGCAAATCAGCACGTTTATCGTGTCACACATCAGCTGCTGAAATATATCTGTGGTTGTTGTGTGTATGGCCGAGCGTTAGACACACACTCAGTCATTCTTCCACAGAGTATATGCAGTCAAAACTCTTTCGGTTTCTTGTTGTACATATTAAAGGGGGAGTTTAAATTGCTATGAAAATACTACAAATAATAGGCATAATTATTATTATTATTATTATTCTGTCCCAACCAATTGTATTGTCCCAGTAGCGTAAGAACAGCAGAAAGCAGTCTGGGTAACTTAAGTGACTTTACTGGCAATTACTGGTCTTCTCAATATCTTTCTTTTTTTTTTTTCAATACAATTCTTGAGGGTTTTTTGGGACAACTTAATTGGTTTATGTTCAATCCACTTAAATTTGTAAAAGAAATTAAGCTAACTTAATTGATTTGTGTTGGGTCAACATAAAGGAATTATGTGGAACCCAGTATTTTTTACAGTATACCACACTGTGAAAAATGTTGGGTTCCACTCAATTTCTTCATGCTGTCCCAACACAGATTGATTAAGTTAACTCAATCATTTTTTACAAATATAAGTAGCTTGAGCATAGACCATTTAAGATGTCCCCAAAAACACCTTAAGAAATGTGTTGTTTCAACTTATATGTAGTTTAAACAAGCAGCAAAAGTCATTTTTTGAGTGCAGCACGTCTAAATATCTCTCTGACTATCTGTCTTTCATTATTAACCACTCCAGCACTGATAGCCCCTCAGTACGAGACCCCAGCAGTGGTGCCATGACTCTTTCATGTGCTTCCGCTGCTCATAACGACCTGTGTGTCTGCAGGTCAGAGGTCAGAGCTCTGGGTCAAAGGTCACATGTTTCTCTCCTCGTCCAGAAGCTGTGGGTCTCACAGATCAGCAGCACTTCCACTGAATAAAACAGACAGACGGAGCCGAATGAATAAATAAACAGCCGATTGGTGTCTTCAGCATGTTTATTGTGTTTATGTAAGTCTGCGTGTGCGGTCTGCCGTCTGGAGAACACAGACCACAGTCTACCAACAGTGTTTGTCTTTCTTAGAGTGGACGTTTTTAAGTCTGACGCAATATCTGGCAACCCGAAGCACCTCACTTTCACGCACACACATCACAGACACTCATATTGTTATTATTTTGGTGCATTTCTCACACCTTCAGTGTCAGACTGAAATTCAAAAGCGGAGACCCAACGGACTAAGTGAAACGCTGGCAGATTAATAATTTATTAAAGTCTGTTTTCCGATGCTTGAATATAACCCTTTCTTAAGCCGTCTGATGAATGCTCCAAGTCATTTTTATTTCTATTCTATAGTGGTTTTACAATGTAGATTGTTAACACAGATGAAGAAAAGAGAATAAAAAGTCATAACAATAAGTCAAATTGCTAAAACATTCCAGCATATCAGGCAGGCAGCGGAGTAGTGGTAGAATGCTGGTGTAGTTCTAGTTAAAATAATTAATCAGTTCAATTTATTACATATGTCACTAGCTATGTTTCCATCCAAAGATGCGAATTAAATTTATGCGCAGGACTGGAATATCGCACAAAAGACATGCGAATAAAGAAGCCTTTCCATCCACTGAGTCAAAGAGAACAAAATCGACACATCCTGATTAACTGGCGCCAAATATTAAAAGTAAAGACGGAATTTGCTGCGGTAGGAGAAGCTGCTTGAATCTTATGTATCTTATGACTTGCGCCTCAAAAGACAAATGCCGACATGCAATGAACGCGTGGTGGCGTTTGAAGGCGTGAGACGTGGAGCACAGACACTCTTGACAGTTCTGGAGGTCATTAATAATATAATAACACTAATACTGAAATGGTTAAGGCGTTTTAGAATGACCAAAAAAAACATTTCAGATGTTTTACAGTGTGCTCAGCCTGCTGGTTTGTCCATTTACACACATTTTATCATCACATGATCTCTTATAACAAAATCACATGACCTTTTTTTAATGTGCATACTGGAATTTGTTCGGTAAAGTGTTTCCATCGTAGTTTATGCGCATCTTTTTCTTATCGAATAAAAAGTTTATCCCACTCAGTTATGCACATATGTTTTTTATGCGCATTTTCAAAATTCATGCGCATCTTAGCGTTTCCATCAACCGTTTTTATGCGCATATCCAAAATGCGCATAAAAATAATTGGATGGAAACATAGCTAATGTTGAGGTTAGGAATAGGGTCGGATCCAAGATTATGTGAACCTAATGCTGATAGAACCAGACTAATGTGATCATATTTCTTAGTTCTAGAGAGCACTCTACACTGAAAAAAATGGTTCATTGGATTTACCACATTTTTTTAAGGTAAGTGGTTGCAAACAATTTATATGAGCTGAATCTAAGCAAACAAACTAAATTTAGTGATGTTCAATTTAATTTGTTTGTTTAAATTCAGCCCGTATAAATTGTCTGCAACCACTTACCTTACAAAATTTTAGTAAATCCAAAATTTTTGTAAATCCAATACATTTTAGTAAATCCAATGAAATTAGCAGCTGAATTTTGAACCAGCAGAAGTTGGTTAATTACGCATATTGGGCAACCACCTAGTAACACATTACAATAGTCTAAGCTAGAGGTCATGAAAGTATTAATAAGCATTTCCACATTAGACATACAGTTGAAGTAGCATATGTAATGTAAAAAGCAAGGGACTGAGAACTGTGCTTTGTGGTACTCCACAATGTACGTTTAATTGATATGATGCCTCTTCATTTACTAATACAAAGTTAAAACATTCCTGTAAGACCTAAACTCCAATGCAGTTCCAGTCATAATTTTTTAAGCCTATCTAGGATAATTTTATGATCAATAGTATTGTAATGTAATGTGTATTTACATAGCACATTTATTGTATATGGCTATACACCCTAAGCGCTTCACAGTCATGAGGGGGAGGGGGAGGGGTCTCTCCACCCCACCACCTGTGTGCACTTGGATGATGTGACGGCAGCCACAGGACAATGGCGCCAGTGCGCTCACCACACACCAGCTATAGGTGGAGTGGAGAGACAGTGATAGAGCCAATTCAGTGGATGGGGATGATTGGGAGGTCATGATGGGTAAGGGCTGATGGAGGAAATTTGGCCAGGACACCCCTACTCTTTTAGGAGAAGTGCGGTTTAACGTCTCATCCGAAAGACGGCGCTCACTGACAGTATAGTGTCCCCTTCACTATACTGGGGCATTAGGACTCACACAGACCGTAGGTTGAGCGCCCCTCTGCTGGCCTCACTAACACCACTTCCAACAGCAACCTAGTTTTCCCATGTGGTCTCCCATCCAGGTACTGACCAGGCTCAGCCCTGCTTAGCTTCAGTAAGTAACCAGTCTTAGGCTGCAGGGTGATATGACTGTGGCTAAAAATTAAATATGACTTCAAATTGATCTGCTTCTTTATCGGAAATAAGGATTCACAGGTTTGTACATTGTACATTATTTCTGTGAGTCCAACACATTGCAGAGTCTGATTTGCATGGATTTGCCTGATAATGAATGAGCTCATTTTAATATGCATACTGTAAAAGTGCTCATGTAGCAGGTTTAGTTTTACCGTGAGTGATGTGTTGTTGTGTTTCTGGGTTTTTGGTCTTATCCAGTCATGTTGCCCGGCTCCATAACGTTCATGACACATGTTCAGATTGGCTGTAATTGTGCAGTGTTTTGGTGAAAACAGACAAATTACTTGTCACTGGATTACTTGGCCAGACTTCCAACACCATTCAAGACAAGCCTGCAGGGTTCAGTACTAAAACATGATCCCAGTGCGGTTTATTCGTATTTTATTGAGAAGCTTTTGCTGACACCAACAATGTGAAATGCACTGATTTGACTTGTTCTGTTACACAATGGAGCTCCATATCAGATTTTTATATATAGTCTGGCTATAAATACAGAGTCTCTGGTGGGTTTTTTTTAACAGTACGGTCTGTTAAAAGTTTAGTGGAGCTGCTTCAGCAGATCCTGAGGCACCATCTTGATATTAAGATATTACCTTTTTATCAATCTGATCACAAGTGGATAATGGTAAACACCAAGTCTAAAAGCATTTCCAAGCTGTCCACTTTTGACCACTTTTTTTTTGCATCAGATATACACTCAAAAAATGACTTTTGCTGATTGTTTAAGCTACTTATTTAAAACGACTTGAAACAGCACAATTCTTAAAGTTTTTTTGGGACAACTTAAAGGTGCAGTAGGTGATCTGCCAAAATGCTAACGGGTTAGCATAATATCTTTGAAACTCAGTCCCTCCCCTGCCGTACAAAGCCACGCCTCCTGAAACACGAGCGCGCACACCTTAAGCATGACAGTAGACAATCCGCTAGATCATGTCATTCGCCAGTTAGAAAACTTTATAGTACTTTATAATACTACAATTAGAATGAAAAACTGTATTATATCTAGCACGTTTTCAGTTGTGTAGCAAGCAAAACTTGTCTTAATGGTCTCACTCTCTCATGCGCGTTGTCCTAAAGCAAAAAAAAAAAGCGTGCAAGAATTACACTCATTACTAAGTCATACTTACATGCTATTTCAGAGCGAATATTCAAAGTAGCATGGTAAACAATAAAGGGAGCGCATCACAGGTTGTCAATGTTCAAAAATGAACCGATGTGAATATAAAACCAACTTCACCTCAGTAAAGCAGGCTAGGCGGAATAGCGCTATTTACTGATGTTTTGTTGTTAAACTAAATAAAAATCTACATTATCGATGCTGTAAAAGGTACGTTATGAAACTGAAAATAGTCACATCAATCTTTCACCGGAAGATTTCAGTGGCTGAACAACACTTCCATGCATATAACTCATTCATAAAATAACACAATCTACATCAGCTTTGCGTGACTTAAATAGTTTTAAAACAGATCATTACCTGTCTAAAAGAAATACTTCAGCCATGGTGTCGTCCTTCCTCCAGCATGCAAAAGTAACTCCAATATTGATTCAGGATTTTAGTAAGTTTTGATTCAGCATTTGATTTTACCGCTGTGATTGTCTCGTCTGCACATGAACGTGTGGCACGCATGCACGCATGTATGCGAAAATGGCAGATCTGCGTGAACAGAGATGTGCCGTTGTACAAATCTACATTTGTTGACAGACAGTTTGGGCTACTTATCAGAATTATGGGAATTATCGGCCCGACACTATTTAATTGGATGAACATTTTTTAGTTTTATGCCTCACCCAGAATATAAAAATAGATATAAATACATTTAGATCATTTACTTTAATCATTACTAGTGGAATGTGAAGAGACTTTCAACCAGCACAACAAAAAATGTTTCTGAGGACAATCACCTACTGCACCTTTAATTGTTTTATGTTCAATCCACTTAAATTTGTAAAAACGACTAAGTTAACTTAATAGATTTGTGTTGGGACAACATGAAGGAATTATGTGGAACCATTACAGGTTTTTTAGTCTCTGCTAATGAGCTGATGATCTAAATCAGGTGTGTTTGGTTAAGGAGACAAGGAAAATGTGAGAGCTGGTGGTCCTCCAGGAACGTGGTTGAGAAACACTAATGTAGAGTGATGTAAACTGAGAGGAAAGGGTGTCAGTATAGCTGGGTTTCCATCAAAACGTGAAGCAAATCTTTAAGTTCACCAAAATAAAAAAGCTTAATGTGAATTAGGTGCATTTCCATCAAGTAGTTAAGCTGTCCATTCATATGAATGCCCCAGAGGGGAAATGCAAGCTTGTTTGACAAGTTTTGCATGTCACTGCATTCCGAAGTTCAGGCTTGATTAAATCTTACCTGCGAATTTACATCGCGTGATTACATGAGACATGCGTGATTTTGCATGCTAAACCTTCTAGTGGGCAGCATGGTGGCTCAGTGGTTAGCACTGTCACCTCACAGCAAGAAGGTCACTGGTTCGAGTCCTGGCTGTGTCAGTTGGCGTTTCTGTGTGGAGTTTGCATGTGCTCCCCGTGTGGGCGTGGGTTTCCTCCGGGTGCTCCGGTTTCCCCCACAGCCCAAAGACATGCGCTATAAGTGAATTGAATACAGTGTGTAGGGGTGTTTCCCAGTACTGGGTTGCAGCTGGAAGGGCATCCGCTGCGTAAAACATATGCTAGAATAGTTGGCGGTTCATTCCGCTGTGGCAACCCCTGATAAATAAGGGACAAAAGCCGAAGGAAAAGGAATGAATAAATCAAACTTCTAGTTTGACTGGCTTTAGAGTGGCTGACTGTAGTATTGGTAACCTAGTAACCAACAGTAAACAAGGGAAGCATAATGGCGTTTGCTGATTGATTACAAGGGTGTTTGCTTTATTTGCATGTATTACTATTTAAATTGTTTAGTTTGTATTTCTATTTATTTATTTATTTGTTTATTTGTCTATTTATTTATCTATCTATCTATCTATCTATCTATCTATCTATCTATCTATCTATCTATCTATCTATCTATCTATCT
>CAIGQV010018344.1:393291-409561 GCA_903798115.1 Danio jaintianensis | reverse complement strand
CTAACTCTTCACATGTCTGTCCATCCATCCATCATCTAACTCTTCACGTCTATCCATCCATCCATCCATTGATCATAATTATTTCAGTGTTACTTGCAAAACCTCTGTAATTATTTTGGAAATGTTCTAGCAATTTCTGACTAAAAAATGTTTCTAAACAGTTTCTTCATTTTTTTTTATCCAGTGCTTCTCTGATTAAATTATATTATATAATGCAAGTGGTCTGATCCAGTTTTGCGGCGGCAGATGAAGTATGCAAATCAAGTAATCATGTAGTGAAGTAAAAGCTTCCCAAAATAGAAAGAATCGGATAAAGTATGAATACTTGGAAAAATGAACTTGAACACAGCAACGAAGGGGGAAATAAAATGGAAATTTGCTCAGCCTCTGGGCATGCAAGGTGTAGAACATTAATTAAGTTTTTGTTTTAGCTGAAACCATGAATAGGTGATTGATATAATGCAAGTCAGCCACTGGCATTTAAAAAAAAAGATATATATAAACTTTATTTGACATATTCAAGCAAATCAAAATGAATACTCATGTCTCCTGGTGATACATTGAGGTCTTATGAGTGAAATGAGTCAAGAAACTGAACTTTATTTACAACATTGTTACTTTAAACTGCTTGCCTCTGTTAAAAGTATGATACTGTACATCATTATACAAAAATAAGAAGCTCTTGCTCAATATTTTCATGATGAGGGTTTGGATTACAGGTAATAATGCTGTCTATTATGTTTAGTTTTAAATTGCACAGATTATTTATCTTCATAAAATCTTAATGTATCGTCAGCCACAGCCACGTTAATTATGTTTCACCTCTATGTGTTTTTTTTTAACTTAGTATAGGCACTGACTAGCATTTTATGATTTATCATTTTGTTTTAATCATACCTTTTTGCATAATATGCTTTTTATGATTATAAACAGAAGAAAGGAGGAAAGAAATTGACAATCTGTTCTATATATTGCACACTTCACTCTCAGAAAACGAAAAAATAAAAAAAAAGAATATAACTGGGACCTTAAGGGTACAAAAGCATGTCACTGGAGCAGAACCATTAAAAGAATACCATTGTATGTAAACAAAGTATAATAATAATAATAATAATAATTCCTTACATTTATATAGCGCTTTTCTGGACAATCAAAGTGCTTTACACATTTTTTTTGGGATGGTTAGGAGGTAGGGGTGTGACGAGATGCCTACTCCACGAGACGAGATACGAGATTGGGTTCACGAGAACGAGACAAGATTTTTACACTATTTTTAAGAAATCCTCAATGATGAAATATATGAATGGAAAATCGTCTTTTATTCAACTAAAAAAAACACAAATCACAAAACTATTTAGGTGCTTTTTTTATCAACTTGTAATGAATGTTAATTTACTTCTGTTTTAATTAATTAAACGCAGTAAAGGACATGCAAACACTGCTAAATATTTTGCTAATAGCCTATGTGAATGGAAAATAATCTTTTTATATATAATTTTAAACATTAGCTAAATATTTGCTAATATATGAATGGAAAATAGATTTTTATTGAAAAAAAATCACAAAATAGAAAAAACTAATTTAGGTGTTTTTTAAAAACATTGTAATGAATGGTATATTATTTCTATTTAAATAAATTCTATGTGGTAAAGGACATGCAAACACTGCTAAATATTTAGCTATAAACTCTACTGACTTGCTTCTCCTCTGTACAGTTTCACATGAGAAATCAAACTTCTTTCCACACAAAACATAAAAATATATATGTTATTTTTTGTATGTATTTTTTAGTTTAATCATGTCCCCGTGACTCACTCTGAGCTACTGGATGCGATCATGCGAATGTGAAGTAAGGACTGATAGGAGAGAGTTGTTTTAATGGAGTTTGATACCGCACGCCAATGAAAAAAATAATCAGGTTTTCCCGGACAGCATAAACATGCGTTCCGTGATGATGATGTGACGATGAGTCTCCAGGAGATCATTCAGTGAGTGTGTGTGTTTGTTTGCACACTTAGAGATGTGTGTGTCTGTGGTACTTTACTGACTCGCTAGGTGTGTATGTCCTGTCACAAAATGCAGCTAAAAGTCCTTCAAGGTGTTAATAGTTTGACTACAGCGTTTACATATCTGCACTTCAATAATGCGACTAAAATAGGAATAGTCCACGTCTTAATTCCATTTGTGTTTACGACGATTATAACTTTCATCATATCTGAAGTGCTATTCCATTGCACGGATACAAACCATAATGTGTGAGGCTGCAGTTGGACGCGGCACCCGCTGAACTCCGGTGAAAAAAGCGGTTACGTCACACCCGCCCAACCGAGTGACAAGCGCAACTCCGAGGCCAGCCTGGGTTGCCAGGTGTGTGCAAAGCACTTGATTTGCAGATCAAATCTAATCCTGCCTCCAATCTTCAATGCTAATTTCACCCTCACGCTCCATCATAACATCACAACTCACGAGACAACTTTTCACCTCAACGAGAAATCTCGTCGCAATTTAATCTCGCGAGATCTCGTCATACGAGATCTTGTCACACCCCTATTAGGAGGACATGATGAACAGAGGCTAGTGGGCAAATTTGGCCAGGATGCCGGGGTTAAACCCCTACTCTTTTTCGAAGGACATCCTGGGATTTTTAACAACCACAGAGACAGGACCTTTGTTTAACGTCTCATCCGAAAGACGGCGCTCACTAAGCAGTATAGAGTCCCCATCAATATACTGGGGTGTTAGGACTCACATAGACTGCATGTTGTGCGACTCCTGCTGGTCTCACTAACACCACTTCCGGCAGCAACCTAGCTTTCCCATGTGGTCTCCCATCAAGGTACTGACCTGCTTAGCTTCAGTCGGCGACCATGTGAGAGTTGCAGAGAGCTATTATACAAAAGCAATGTAAATAGCATTCAGTTAAAATATATACTGTTTCCTCTGAAATGTTTATAGCATTTCCTCTGAAACACATAAAAAAATCTATAGTCTGTTTGTTCTTTGAGTCTGTTGCAAAATTATTTTCTGTAGTACTTTTTTTGCTAGCTCCCGACGTAATTTTGTCAGACCTAAAGTTATTTAAATGCATGCATTTTTATAATGGCTTTGTGGCAATCATGTTTATGATAGATTTATGACAAGTTTTGTTGTCTTGGTAATGTCAAGTTGTCATGACAAAGACAAAAACAGGTTGTGATTTATTTGTTTATGTCAAGATGTCATAACAAACAATGTCCTCTTTGCATTTAAAATGTCATAACTGATTGAATGACACTTAATAACAGTTGTTATAAGCATGCATAAAATCTATTTTCGCATTCATGACATTCATTATAAAGGTTTAATGACACTCCTTAAAGTAAAGTGGTACCAAATATTGTTACCAAATGTTCCAAATAATAATGTTACCAAATATTCTACACCCAAATATTCTACACTTATTAACAGTTGTTATAAGCATGCATAAAATCTCATTGGCGTTCATGACATTCATTATAAAGGTTTAATGACACCCCTTCAAGTAAAGTGTTACCAAATGTTCTAATACCAAATATTCTACACTTCATAACAGTTGTTATAAGCATGCATAAAATCTCATTGGCATTCATGACATTCATTATAAAGGTTTAATGACACCCCTTCAAGTAAAGTGTGACCAAATATTGTTACCAAATATTCCAAATATTAATGTTACCAAATATTCTACACTTAATAACAGTTGTTATAAGCATGCATAAAATCTCAATGGCATTAATGGCATTTATTATAAAGGTTCTATGACACCCCTTCAAGTATAGTGTTACCAAATATTGTTACCAAATATTCCAAATATTAATGTTACCAAATAATCTACACTTAACAACAGTTGTTATAAGCATGCATAAAATCTCATTCACATTCATGACATTCATTATAAAGGTTTAATAACCTCCCTTCAAGTAAAGTGTTACCAAATGTTCTACACTCAAATATTCTACACTTACTAACAGTTGTTATAAGCATGCATAAATTCTCATTCACATTTATGACATTCATTATAAAGGTTTAATGACACCCTTTCAAGTAAAGTGTGACCAAATATTGTTACCAAATATTCCAAATATTAATGTTACCAAATATTCTACACCCAAATATTCTACACTTCATAACAGTTGTTATAAGCATGCATAAAAACTCATGCGCATTCATGACATTCATTATAAAGGTTTAATGACACCCCTTCAAGTAAAGTGTGACCAAATATTGTTACCAAATATTCCAAATCTTAATATTACCAAATATTCTACACTTCATAACAGTTGTTATAAGCATGCATAAAATCTCATTGGCATTCATGACGTTCATTATAAAGGTTTAATGACACCCCTTCAAGTAAAGTGTTACCAAATATTCTACACCCATGCCAAGAGCCAACATTTTAGCAGAATAGAGAAAGTATCTTTAGAGAAAGTATTCTATCCTACATGAATAAAAAAGTCACCCACAGTACATACCACTTGAGGTTGAGTAAAATGACATTTTTTATTTTTTTTGCGTGAACTGTCCCTTTAAATACTGAGACGGTTTGCATCTGAGGTGTTTTGTTAACGTGTGGAGATGAAACGGTATCTCTGATGTACAGTACAGTATATGTGCACCTTGATATCCTCCCAGTGGTTTTTCCTACATGGTTTAGAGCAAGGCGGTGGTCTTTAAAGGCGGTTTCTGCTGATTTCCCTGTGAGCTTCGGGGCCGGCCGACCTGACTGACCTCCACCAGGCTATAATAAGTAACTTCTGCTCTCCAAAACCTCGCTGTTATTGATTATCTCTAGACTTCACAGGCTTGGAGCGAGATGAAGACAAGCCTTCAAACAAAAGAGTGTTCGCAGTCAATATCGATTCCTCCATGAGTGGGTGAAAATGTGAGCATCTTAGATGAGTGTTTCTGGAGGATTTTTTTAATGCTAACGCTTTACTTGAAGAGGGTGTTCACAAGACCAGACATGCTTTACAATAAGGTTTCATTAGTTCATGTATTTACTAACATGAACTATTAATAAACAATACATGCACTGCATTTATTAATCATATTTGCATGCATTGTTAAAATGCAAATTAATGCTTGTTAACATTAGGAGTTAACGAACTAACAATGAACAACTGTATTACCATTAACTAACATTAATAAATACTGTAATACATGTATTGTTCATTATTTGTTCATGTTAGTAAATACATTAACTAATGTTTATTAATGCAACCTTATTGTAAAGTGTTATCACGAAACCTTTATAATATAATGACATGACACACGTCATTAATATACTGTGAATTAGAGTTTATGTATGCTTGTGACATCTGTCGTTAAGTCTCATTCGCTCAGTTGTTATTTTAAATGCAACGATGACATTGTTTGAGATGTTTCTGTTATGACAACTTGATAAACAAGATTTTTCATGATTTTTCTTACAGGGGAACCGTGGAGGCTCGATTCGTCTACGTTTTTGTCCTGGGGATCTTGTTCACCGGTGTGAAGGACCTGTTGCGTTCGCAGGTGATGTCGTCGGTGGTGGACAGCGGCCGTCTGAAGAGCAGGGGATTGTGGGAAGTGTACAGTGGTGTGGTTTTATTGGTGGCTCTGCTCTTCAGGGCTCACAATCTGCCCACGCTGGCCTGCTGTCTGCTCGTCCAGACCATCATGGCTCAGTTTATCTGGAAGAAGCTCCACTATGACGCCGCTCAGACCACCATCATGCACTATTGGTTCGGACAGGCTTTCTTCTACTTCCAGGTAAGGACGAGAGCGCACTTCTGGCTTTGTTTAGTGGAGACAATGGGGGTCCGGTTGGTTTGGTTAATGCATATCGATTCCATAATTGCAGCTTCATTGTTCTCAGGGGGTTTTCAGATTCGAGTCGATTGCTCAGCACATTTGATTCCACTTTTCACATTTAAATGCATAAACATGGATTTGTTTTTAATGATATGAATGAGGCTCTTTGTGTTTGAGACTCTGAAACGTGGTATATTTGTGAGAAACACCACTGAGGGCAAAATGGAAAGCATTCAACAATGCAAAAAAAAAAAAAAAAAAAAAAAAAAAAAAAAAAAAAAAATTTTTTTCTTGTTTAGAGTTTTTGACTTCTTTGTAGTCCAAGGGCTCTATTTTAATGATCTAGGCGCAAAGTCTAAAGCACATGGCGCAAAAGCATTTAGGGCCTGTCTGAATCCACTTTTGCTATTTTAAGGACGGAAAAATACGGTTTGTGCCGCGGCGCATGGTCTAACAGGGTTGTGCTTATTCTCTTAATGAGTTATGGGTGTGTTTTGAGAATAAACCAATCAGAGTCTCATCTCCCATTCCCTTTAAGAGTCAGTTGCATCGCGCCATGGTGCATTAGCCATTTACATGGCGGACTTTGTAAGTGGAAAAACTGAATGCTTCACTAGCGAGAAAACAGTTAAACAGAGCATCTGCAGCGGGAGGATAAAGAATGAGCCTCCTCCAATCGGCCTCTTTACTTGCTCTTTACTTTACTTTTACTCTTAACTTTACTCCTTTACTTTCGTGGAGAAGGAAACGTTGTTGTACGCACTCCACTGAAGACGTTCATTAGCCTACATATTTAATTTATTTTGTTAAGCGCAAATATTTGTTTCAAAACTATTTCTAAATTCAGTTCTAATTTCCAGCAAACGAATAAATGAACAATAATAACGAAGTGTGGTCAAAAAACTGAGTTATATCCAAACACACATCCTAATCGTATGCCCCATATTGTCCAAAACCTGGCAGGTGGACAAATCTATAAAACAAATAATAAAACAAATATAAATATGCATATAATATATAATAATAATAATAATAATAATAATAACATTTTAAAAAAACAAGTTGTCATGAATAAACTGAAAAAGCCCCCTGAGATGAAGAGGCAGTGGTTTTTATATTTATTTAGAAAATAATAATTTTTGTAACATTTTAATCCTTTAATTCTTTTTCATTAAGATATTTGTGTATTGCTGTACATCCTGTGTGTATTAAGCAATGTGTAAGCGTTTAAGGCGCACAACTAACGCGACCTGCTTTCAGCTGGTCTAATGCACAGTCTATTTTAGTTCCTCAAAATAGCAACGCGCCAACAATGCGCCTTAACACACCTCTAGAACAGCACACCCATGAGTCCACAAAGTGGCGCAAATGGATTTGCTATTTAAACAACGTGGCGCAAAACAGGAAAATTAGGGTTGCGTTGGTCTGAAAATAGCAACACATCGCACCAAACACGTCTTGCGCCTTATTGCGCCGGGTGTATGATAGGGCCCCAAATGTTTAAGAAAATTTTTAATCAAGAAGCAATTAAAAAATAATAATAATAATGTTTTGAGAAATTAAGTGAATTTTTTTATAATCTTATTTCAAACCAAAAACAAGTTTATTTTGCATAGCACATTGGCAGATTATTTAGCTTTTTTATCTAAGGAAAAACTTGCTTAATTTTTACTTATTTCTGAAAACAAAACAATACTTGTCTAGAAAATGCTTCTTGATTTAAAGATTCTTTTTAGATATTTGGACTAAAAAACTCAGTGAAAACTGCATATTTTGTAGTATTAATAATAACTAAATTAATGAAAATTTTTTTTTTTTTTTTTTTTAAATAAATCTGATATTAAATTAATCATCGGTTAAGAATGTTATTTTATAAAATATTACAAATTAGTAAGTATTCCAAAGAATGAGAAAAACAATAAAAACGTACATAAAATAAACTGAAGTTTTAAATTCTAAAACTGAAAATAATTAAAAACTGGAACTTTTACAAAACATCACACAATATAAGGTATCATTCGTTCATTTCAGTTAATGTATTTAATAACATAAACTATGAATTAGCGAAACGGTGGCTCAGTGGTTAGCACTGTCGCCTTACAGCAAGAAGGTCGCTGGTTCAAATCTCGGCTGGGTCAGTTGGCATGTCTGTGTGGAGTTTGCATGTTCTCCCCGTGTTGGCGTGGGTTTCCTCCGGGTGCTCCGGTTTCCCCCACAGTCCAAACACATGTGCTATAGGTGAATTGAATAACTAAATTGGCCATAGTGTATGAGTGTGTGTGAATGAGAGTGTATGGATGTTCCCCAGTACTAGGTTGTGGCTGGAAGGGCATCCGCTGTGTAAAACATACGCTGGAATAGTTGGCGGTTCATTCTGCTGTGGCGACTCCTGATGAATAATGGGACTAAGCTGAAGGAAAATGAATGAATGAATGAATGAATGAACTATGTATTAACAATAATTGTTTATTAATCACACTGTAAAAAAGGCAGGGTTCCACAGAATTCATTCATGTTGTCGGAACACAAATTGATTAAGTTAACGTAACAAATTTAAGTGGATTGAACATAAAACAGTTAAGTTGTCCCAAAAAAACCTTAAGAATTGTTTTGTTTCAACTCATTTTAAATACAGTAAGTAGCTTGAACAAGCAGCAAAGTCATTTTTTGAGTGTAGTTAATGGAAATAAAGTTGTTGATTGTTAGTTGTTGTTAACTCAAAGTGCATTAACTAATGTTAAGAAGCACAACTATGGATTTAAAAAATGCATAGTAGTAAATTGAACTATGCACACATAAAAATTATGTGTTGCTGCTAATATTACTTTAAAAAAATAAATAATAAGGAACATTAACACAGATGAATAGATCCTGTATAGTTCATTACTAATAATTACTGTGTAGTTCATTACTAATTACATACTAAAGTTAATTCAAATATATAAACAAATGCTACAACAGGACCTACAGTAAATAACACTGGTCTGTTGGGCATGTTTTCTCAAAGATGCAGTAAATGCGGTCATCTGTCATTTGCAGATAAAATAAAGGAAAATGAACACCACCAATAGAGGTTTATTATGCAAATGAGGTTGGATTGTGGGCCAGATTTGAGCTGTACAGTGGGCCAGATGAACAGCCGGATAAATTGAACCCTGACGCCAAAACGAAGTCGAAAATGCCCCTTAGTTTGGTAAACATTGACGACAGCAGAAATCTTCCATTCATTGCAGGATTCCCATTATAGGATCGCGACTCAGCAAAATGTGCGGGACGTTTCTTTACATATTGCCTCAATCCAAGCATGAAATCATCAGCTGCTGCTTTTACACGTTTATTCATTCAGTCTGTTTCTCATCACTTACTGCCCTCGTCAAATGGGGAAATATTGAAATAGGCTCGCAGAATGAATCAATTCCAGCCACTTCCATTGCAGGCAATACAATAAAATGTGCATGTTAGAGGCAACTGGGAAAAGACTGACGCGTAATTTTCTTCTTGCTCTTGATAGCTAGTTGTTAGGAGGCGGGCCGTTCTCATAGGGTGCATTTGATTGGACAAAAGTCAACATAGGCTCATCCTGAAAATGTACCCCTATATACATTTCTGGAGATCGCGAATTATGTAGCCAGAAGTACGTATGGCTGCATTTCGTCTTTAAAACGAACGCTACGGGGCGGTATGACGCCGTTCCTTTTCGCGCTTACCAGCTGACCGCTTACCTTTGTATAGACAGCCTTCCCGCTGTTACCAGTTTGTCCAGTGGCTTGCAGCGTACGTCGGCGGATTTGAGACGCAGAGTGGAGTTGACCACGATGATGGGGTTCGAGTCTGACAAAGAACGGTTCCAGAAAGCAGGTAAGACAAAAACAAAAGTCAAAAAATAATATAAACAAGTAAATAACAGGGTGAGAATGTGGTAAAATCTGAAAATGTGGTAAAAATCAGGTGGCCACAAGGGCTTTTCTTTTTCTGGATTGCTTTTTAAAACACTCTCGGTTGGGTTTAGGGAAGTGGGTGGGTGGGTCAGTTGGTGCTTTCGAAAACACTATCGGTTGGGTTTCGGGAAGGAGGAGGGTGGGTCAGTTGATCAGTCAGTTAGTCACTTAGTCAGTCAGTCAGTCTACAGCGCCCTCTGGTGGATTTAGGCGAAAAGAGCAGGCGCGAATGGCACTTGCGAGAGAAATTTGAGATCTCAAAATTGGTCTCTGGTGGATTCGTGAAAACAAAAACTGCAAAAAAACGTAGCTCCTGAGACGTATTGGGCACTCTCCAGAAATGTATATAGGGCTACGTTTTCACAATGAGCCTGGGTTGACAAAAGTTTGCACTGTGCAAGATGACTCATCACCAGGTGCAAACTGTAAAAAAGACTCATTCATGTTATCCCAACACAAATCGATTAAGTTAACTTGACAATTTAAGTAGATTGAACATAAAAAAATTAAGTTGTCCCAAAAAAAATCTCAAGAATTGTGTTGTTTCAGCTCATTAATTTGAACAAGCAGCAAAAATCATGTTTCAAATGTGCTCGCATATTTTTTTGCCTGTTATTTACTTATTTAAATGCGTGTAAATATATATCTATTCATTCATTCATTTACCTTCGGCTTAGTCCCTTATTTATCAGGGGTCGCAACAGCAGAATGAACCGCCAACTATTCCAGCATATGTTTTACGCAGCGGATGTCCCTCCAGCCAAAACCCAGTACTGGGAAACACCCATACACTCTCACATTCACACACACTCATACACTACGGCCAATTTAGTTCATCCAATTCACCTATAGCACATGTCTTTGGACTGTGGGGAAACCGGAGCACCCGGAGAAACCCATGCGAACACGGGGAGAACATGCAAACTCCACACAGAAATACCAACTGACCCAGCCGAGGCTCGAACCAGCGGCCTTCTTGCTGTGAGGCGATCGTGCTACCCACTGCACCACCGTGACGCCCGCATATAGCAATATTTATCGCAGAAATATAAAATTTCGCAATATCAGATTTTTCCAATATCGTGCACAGTTGAGTTGGTTCTAAATGTTTATGAATATCTATCTGTTGAACTCAAAAGAACATATTCTGAAGAGGGAAAAAAACATCCATAAGATATCCATAGCAGGAACTAAAACGAGCATGAAAGTGTCAATGGCTGTTTTTTTCCAACAAGATTGCATTTCTTAAAGAAAAATAAAGATGAATTGAATCCAGAGAGCCGTGCTGAGATGTGCGTGCGAGTGAAGGTCATAAATGCCTTTGTACTGGCCAATTACCATCTAAACGGCGCGGCGTGGAATTATAGGCTTGACAATGACATCATCATCAAAAGGACAGTGCGGGTCAATGCAGTCGAACTGTCAAAGGACGCATTTATTGAATATAATCCTCTCCAGTCATTAAGCGCAGCGAGAGTGATTGTTAATTGTAAATTGCCACTTTGATTTAGCTCATTTTGATCAGGACCACCCCTGACACTGCAAACTGGCCTGAAATAATGGGAGCGAGCGATTCAGGAGGAGGGCTTCTTAATCCGGCCGTTCTGACAGTGACAGACAGGGCCTACAGTGAGCCGCTAACAGCAGGAGCAGATCTGTGTGTTTATTTCCCCCTATGTCAGTCCAGGGACCCTCCGAGTCTGTCAGCGGAGACTGGAAAAAACCCTCTCACATCAACACCTGCAGATTCACACAGAGGATTCAGACCTGCGCTGCATCCACATCTACAGAAATCCATGAGACAGAAAAGAAACATTATCTGAACTACTGGTAACACTGTAAAATAATGGTCCATTAGTTAATGTTAGTTAATGTATTTACTAACATGAACCTACAATTAGTAATAAATTTAGTACGGTATTTATTCGCCTTTGTTAACATTAGTTAATGTTATTTAAGTTAAATAACGTTAGTTCGTGTTAGTTCATGTTTACTCATTGTGCTTTAATTAATATTAAAGTACAAATTAAATCAAATCTTACCATATGATTTTGTTAGCTCGCATTGCTAGTTTTGTGGTGAGCAATTCATGTTTGCCCTTGTAATCTTTAATTGAAATCTGAAAATGTACTTCCTGTTTGTTTTTCAGTTAAATTGTCAAATTATGCAACGCTATCTCACGGCAATTCGTAACTTTTTGTTTTAGTGGCTAATTCGTATAAATTTGTATGATCTCATTCGTACAGTTTAGTACGATTTGCTCACCCTTCAGTGGCGGTTGGGTTTAGGGGCGGGGTTGGGTGCCACGCCTCCTTTTTAAAATCATACATTTTCGTATGACTGAACTCGAATTCATACGAATTAGCCACTAAAGTGACAAAACATAAAATAGTTACGTTTCCTCATGAGATCCGGCTGGATTACGCATGTTTTAGGAATTGGGTGTGGCTAACATACTTAACCACGCCCCTCCAACTGTCAGTTTTGACAACAAACAGAAATGGTGAGCAGGAGGTGTCTGTTAGGTTGTAATAACTCTCCCCAAACCCTTTCCCCCCATCTTTCTTACTAAATCCAATCAGCTCACAGTAGAAAAAAAACAAGCCACGCCCACTGTTTTCTCATTTAATATTCCGTTGCTCTAGGAACTGCGTCACAATATGAAAAATAAATAAATAAACAGTCGCAGCTTCCGGTTCATGTGGACTTTAACAAGTACAACTTTGGATTTTAATGATGCATTAGTTAATGTTAAATTATGATTAATAAATGCTTTACAAGATTATTCATACTAAGTTAATGTTAGTAAACACATTGAGTAACATTAACCAATGGGCCATTATTCTAATGTGTTACCGAAGTACTCGCTGAGATTTTACTATCATTCAGTGGCACATTTCACTTATTGATATTTGTAATGAAATGAATTTGTGACCATAGATCACAAAAACAGTCAGTTTTTTGAGAGATTTATACATCATATGAAACCTGATTATCTTTCCATTGATGAATGGTTTGTTATGATGATGCCATATTTGGCTGAGATACAACTATTTAAAAATCTGGAATCTGAGGGTGCAAAAAAAATCTAAATATTGATAAAAACACCCTTTAAAGGGGACGTAATATGCCCTTTTTTACAAGATGTAAAATAAGTCTCTGATGTCCCTACAGTGTGTATGTGAAGTTTCAGCTTCAAATACCCCACAAATAATGTTTTTTAACTCTTTGAAACTGACCCCTTTTAGGCTTTGATCCTAATTGTGTCATTTTGGTGACTGTCGCTTTAAATTCAAATGAGATTGGGCTATTTTCAAAAGAGGGCGGAGCTACAAATGCCTGTATGTCAGCATAGTGGCAGATTCAAAAACAAGACTAACGTCCTATGCTAATTAGGGGGAGATTGTCACTAGTGGGCGGGGCTTTTCCCCTCTGATGACACGTACAAAAGGAGAATGTCAATCAAAGTGTTTCTGCAGACTGTTTCTATCAAGTGTGATTATAAACAATAAAATTAATACATTTTTACCATTAGAAGCTGCTTATATTGACAGACAACCCTTATAAATGGGATTTTTGCATAAAAGGTCCCCTTTAAAGTTGTCCAAATGAAGTGCTTAGGGAATACACAATGCTAATAAACAATGAGATTTAAAATATTTACAGCAAGTAATTTACAGAACATGATTACATCACCATACAGTGTAATTTTGGCCATTGCCAAAAATATAACTGGTCAACAGTGTTGGGGAGGTTACTTTGGAAATGTAATAGATTACAGATTACAAATTACCCTATTTTTTTTATTGGCTTGTGCTTTATTAAATCATAATAATTATTCATTCATTCACTCATTTTCCTTCGGCTTACTCCCTTATTTATTAGGGGTCGCCACAGCGGAATGAACCGCCAACTATGTTTTTACGCAGCGGATGCCCCTCCAGCCACAACCCATTACTGGGAAACACCCATACACTGTCATTCACATATACTACGGCCAATTTAGTTTATTCAATTCACCTGTTTAGTTTATGCACATGTGTTTGGACTGTGGGTGAAACCGGAGCACCCAGCACGAGGAGAACATGCAAACTCCACACAGAAATGCCAACTGACCCAGCTGGGACTTGAACCAGCAACCTTCTTGCTGTGAGGCGACAGTGCTAACCACTAAGCCTCTAAAGCCACTAAAGTAATAATTGATTATTACAAATAAGTTTTGGTTTCGGTTGTCGGCCAAGTGCATCCAGAAGGTTCGATTTCAGAATTTTCATTTCGGTGCAGTCCTTGTACTTTTTTATTTATTCCTACTATGGATGTTGATGTGTGCCAGCGACAATCATTCTTCAAAATATCTTCTTTTTAGTTCAGCAGAAGAAAGAACCTCATAAAGGTGTAAAACCACATGTGTAAAAGTAAATGATCAGGCAATAAAAAATTGTGTGAACTATCCCTGTAAAGTATTAAAAGTTCTCTCAAAAAAAATATGAACTGTGACATCCACACAGCCCCATGTCATTGCAAACAGTGGAACAACAGTTCATTTTTAAGGTGTTTCTGTCCGGATATATGTGAAGTGAGTGTGTTGATGTTCTGTGTGTGTGTGTGTGTGTGTGTGTGTGTGTGTGTGTGTGTGTGTGTGTGTGTGTGTGTGTGTGTGTGTGTGTGTGTGTGTGTGTGTGTTGTGTTCAGGGAAACTCTAATAACATCGGGACGGTGGACATCTCTGTGGGCTTTGTGGGTTTGGAGAGTTATGTAGAAGCTCCTGCTATTGTCCTGACAGCACTGAACACATACGCCGGACCCCTGCTCTGGGCCTGTCATCTGCTCTGCTACCTCAGCTCTCAGACAGACAGGTAACGCACACACACACGCGCACACACAAAACGCTCATAAACACATGCACACATACACAATGCACACACACACTCATACTGAATACACAATACACACATGTGCACACACACAAAACTCTCATGAACACACACAATGCACACAGATGCACATACACGTGCACACGCAAAACTCTCATAAACACACACACACATGCACACATACACAATGCGCACACACACAAATCTCATGAACACACACAGACAACTCTGATGAACACACACTTGCACACATACACAGTGCACACACACAAAACTCTCATGAATACACACACACACAACTCTCATGAACACACACAATACACAAAAGTGCATATGCATACACAATGTGCACAAACAGACATTTGTACACACACACACACACACACACACACACACACACACACACACACACACACACACACACACACACACACACACACACAAACACACACACACACACATACAACTCTCATGAACTGAACACACACATGCATGTGCACACGCAAAACTCTCATAAACAGATGCATACACAATGCACACACATGCACAGCTCTCAGGTACACACACGCAAAATGCAAACACATGCACACACAAAACTCACACATACACAATGCACACACGCACATGCACTTGCACAGACAGCACTCCCATAAACAGATGCACACACACACACATGCGCACACACACAACTCTCATGAACACACTTGAACACAAAATACACACACCTGCACACTCACAAAACTCTCATGAACACACACAATGCACACACACGCACATGCACACACGCACACACACGCACACACACACGCACATGCACACACACGCATGTTTGTTTTTGTGAAAAGTGGGTACATTACATAGGTTTCCATTTATTTTATACAGCACAAACCGTATTTTGTACTGCCCTAACCCCACCCTACCCCTAAACCCAACCATCACAGGAAACAGTGTACAGCTTTACTCTCTGATTAAACTCATTCTGTGTGATTTATAAGCTTTTTGAGAAATGAGGACGTCAGCTGTGTCCTCATATTTCACCTCCTTTTTGTAATATCTGTGTCATACCTATGTCATTATACAGATTTGTGTCCTGACATGTCACAAAAACATGTACACACACACGCACGCACGCACGCACGCACGCACGAACGCACGCACGCACGCACGCACACACACACACACACACACACACACACACACACACACACATCTTTCTATTCTTCCAGAGTTGCTCTCTATAGTTTGACAGAGAGTATCTTGTTTTACACAACATCTCTCATTTAAACAGCTTTATGCAATAGTGCTGCAACAACCTTTCCGTTGTGACGTTTTTAGATTAAAGCTACTGCAGTGCAGTAAAACTAAAAAATTAAAATGACGTATGAGTTATAGGGCAATAACAGCGCTTCTCTACTTCTGTAATAGGGACATCAGTAATAGAATCATTTTTTTCTCTCTAAAGAAAACATCTCCTTTCATTTCCCTTACTTCACAAATCTGTGGAGTGGTGTAAAAAACATCTGAACATTTATATTACTGTACTTGAATATAGAAGAGAGGCCAAAAGAGAGAGAGAGAGAGAGAATGTTTTTAAAGATCTGTCTATCTATCTATCTAACGTTCTATCGTTCTATTGTTCTATCT
>CAIGQV010018344.1:371818-393281 GCA_903798115.1 Danio jaintianensis | reverse complement strand
ATCTATCTATCTATCTATCTATCTATCTATCTATCTATCTATCTATCATTCTATATATTGTTCTATATTTCTGTTTATCCATCCATAATTCTGTTTATCTGTCTATCTATATAACTAGCTAATGGCGTTCATCCATCATGATTGTAAGATCTATGAACGTTCAGACATCAAAGCTACTGACCTATAAATAAAAATGAAAAACGTTTAATTTCAGTTCAAATTCAAACCCAGTCTCTTTGCCTCCTTGATTTGAATTGCTCTTCAAAAGGCATTTTCAGTTCACCCCTGAATGACGCACGAGCTCCCTACATATCCCATAATGCAATGTATAAACCTGCGAGTGGATCCATCCACCCACACTTTATTTATTTCATTACAAAATCTGTCCCAGCGAGGCTTGAAAGTTCCCCCCTAAAGTGCTCTCCGACTAGTGGCTGATAAATGTCTTAAGTGCTCAGACATTCGCTCTGACATATATAATTCAGCATGCTCAGTCAGCAGTGTCACTACAGCAAACACACACACACACACACACACACACACACACACACACAAGATCCAGGAAATGATGTTTGATCAATACTGCGCTTTCAGGAATCCCAGCAGGCACGGCTGACCCGTCCCCCAATCTGAGTAGCGCGTTTACACAATCCATTTGAGAGACAGAAATACGGCGGCTTGTTAGGAGATATTTCATTTCCTCCGAGGCAACAGGTGCTTTGTGTTCGGGGATATTGAATCCCGCAAACAATCTACTACCCGGGAGTGTCTGAGGTGTGGATTTGAATTGCAAATGTCTTCATCCGCCGGCAAAACTCCGGAGAAGGGGCACGTTCTGCAGGCCGAGATATTTGTGACAGACGCAGGGGAAATGCTTTTAGGCACAACTGAGATGTGGCTGTGCGGTTTACTGAAGATCCACGGTGCGAGTTGAGGTCTGGAAATCAGCCGACGGAGTGTTACAGCTGCTTAGACAAGCCACCTGTCAGTCAAAATGATGGGATAGTCAGAAGTAAACTGGGGAATGTGCCGTCCCCCTGTTGATTGAGTGGGAAATGTGGTTTTGCTGTTGTTGTTGCTGTCTTGTGTTAATCGATGCTGAAGTCCGGCCGAGTAGAGAGCATCATATATATTTTTTTTTACTCTGACTTGTCTTGGCAAACTATACTGTCCTTTCTGTCACATTAGATTCTGTAAAACTCGGGAAAGTGGAGGCTAGCCAGATCGCTCGGGAGTTTTTCCGATGTGTGCAAAGCTAACAAACAAACATACACAGATATGAAATTTATGACATCATTTATCCGGCCTCGTTCCAAATTCCTGCATGGCTGACTTTCGTATATTGCAAATAGAAGCCTGTTTTTGTTTCAGAAAACTGTGGATATATTATTTCAAATATATTCTTCTGTGGGCATCACGGTGGCGCAGTGGGTAGCACGTTCGCTTCACAGCAAGAAGGTTGCTGGTTCGAGCCTCGGCTGGGTCAGTTGGCATTTCTGTGTGGAGTTTGCATGTTCTCCCCGTGGGTTTCCTCCGGGTGCTCCGGTTTCCCCCACAGTCCAAAGACATGCGCTATAGGTGAATTGGGTAAGCTAAATTGTCCGTAGTGTATGTGTGTGTGAATGAGAGTGTGTATGGATGTTTCCCAGTGATGGGTTGCAGCATTTTCTTTTCGGCTTAGTCCCTTTATTAATCTGCGGTCGCCACAGTGGAATGAACCGCCAACTTATCCAGCATATGTTTTACGCAGCGGATGCCCTTCCAGCTGCAACCCATCACTGGGAAACACCCATACACTCTCATTCACACACATACACTACGGACAATTTAGCTTACCCAATCCACCTATAGCGCATGTCTTTGGACTGTGGGGGAAACCAGAGCACCCAGAGGAAACCCGCGCGAACACGGGGAGAACGTGCAAACTCAACACAGAAATGCCACCTGGCCCAGCCAGGACTCGAACCAGCGACCTTCTTGCTGTGAGGCGATCGTGCTACCCGCTGTGCCACCGTGACGCCCCTAGATGAAAAATATGATATTGCCAAATCATATCATAGCATATCACAATTTCCTTCATTGTTTCTCCCGATCACAAACCAACAGAACAGAATAACGAGCTGAAACCCTTCAGGAAATGTCAGCTATTACATTGCATCAGCATATATTCTAAAACCACTCCTGTTGAATTGAATCTAAAATATGTTAGAATGTAAAGCGGCAGATGATTTACTCACTCACTCTCATGTCATTCCAATCCTGACTGCGTTTCTTCTGAAGAACATAAAAGACGATGTAATTATAGGGGAAAAAAACATCAATACATTGGCATCAGAGTATGATTTGTGTCTCTTAGAAGAAGGAAAATCATACAGGTTTAAAATTGTATGAGGCCGAGTAAATGATTTTTTCTTTTCTTTTGACTGAGCTGTCCCTTTAAATGCGTTCTGTTGTGTCGATTGTGTTGATATCGCCTTTCAGTCTTCAGCTTTTCTTTTTTTTCCTCTTGTTTATCTCGTAACATAATTCAAATTCACTGATTAGGCTGAACCCTGCACTGCTATCTCACATATCTTTTGCTATAGTTCGCCTTCACTGTCACATAAAATCTGTGAGCATAATTACAGCAGAGAGTGGAAATCTCCCAAAATGACTCTCTCTCTCTCTCTCTCTCTCTCTCTTTCTCTCCATATGAGAGCTTTTTTTATAGGCCAGACTGTGCCGGTCCCTTTGGGTGGAAGAATGAAGCTTTTTAAACACACAGCAAAACACACGTAGCCATCATCCTCATATGGGAAACCTGAAGGATGGGAGCTGCGTTCCTGATTATTTTCTCCTAATGTTTCGCTTGTCATATCTGTATTGACAGAAAGCCCTGTGTTTACCACTTTGGGGGATTGGGCTATCAATATTTATGTCGCCACAACAATAAATTTCCATTTTTAATGCAAGGCTGATGCCAGAAACGTCTTTGACTCATATCTGCGGTTTGGCACTGTAGAAGCTGTCCTACATCCAAATGCATGTGAACAAGGAAAGAGAGGGCATTTGCTCCTTGGAGAAGCTGGACTCTTTTTTTATGGTGGAAGTCAAAGGCTGGCTGAACTGCTCACTTATTGATTTGCCCAGGGCTAGAGAGAGGATTTCTGATACAACCGGAAATCCAGGAACTAGAGAATGGTGTCATACAAATAATATTTGTTCTTCAGCCTGAGGCACTAATCATTTGTCCGAAACAGGACTATGATGACAGCTGTAGTGTTGTTCGGTCCATTCCTGTTTATGAGCTAAGGTCATCTAATCTAGTGTAACCCACTTGAGTTCATACTAGTTCAGTTTATGGACTGAGGTCATCTAATCCATCTAAAGCCGTTTAGTTTAGTCTAACTACTTTAATTCAATCCAGTGTAATTTATCCCAATCCATTATAGAACTAATCAATTCTAGCCTAGCCCACTTTAGTCCAATCTGGTCCAGTTCAGTACATTCCAATCAAATCCAATTCAAAGTTGTCTAGCCTAGTCAATCTAGTCCAGTAAAATCAACCTAAGTCTATAGTTGTCAGCAATGTAGTCTAGTCCAGTTTATAGGTAGTTTATAGTCAATATAGACTGCACTGGTCAAGTCTAGTCCAATCCAAATCAGTCCATAATTGTCTAGCTCAGTCCAGACTTTCACCACCTCCAATCCAGTGTGCTTTATAGACTGAAATCATGTAATCTAATATACCTCACTATAGTCCAGGGATAGGCAAACTTGGTCCTTGAGGCCGGTGTCCCTGCAGAGTTTAGCTCCAACCCTAATCAAACACACCTGCCTATAGCTTTCAAGTGATCTTGAAGACACTGATTAGCATGTTCAGGTGTGTTTGATTCGTTTTGGAGCAAAACTCTGCAGGGACACCGGCCCTCAAGGACCGAGTTTGGCCATCCCTGCTATAGTCCATTCTTGTCCCGTCTAATTCAGTTTAAAGCAGTCTAGCCCAGTTCAGTCTATTATCAACTACAAATAGTGCAAGGTTTATGGATTGAGGTCATCTAATCCATCTAAAGCCATTTAGTCTAGTCTAACTGCTAGTGCAGTCCAATCCAGTTAAGTCGATATAGACCATTGTAGTCCATTTCAGTTAGGGTTGAACTAATCAAACCTAGCCTTGCCCACTTTAGTCCAATCTGGTCCAGTTCCGTTCATTACATTCAAATATAATTCAAAGTTGTCTAGCCTAGTCAATCTAGTCCAGTAAAATCAACCTAAGTCTATAGTTGGTAGCTATGTAGTCTAGTCCAGTAGGCAGTTTATAGTCAATATAGCCTAATTAACTTCAGTCACTACTGGTCGAGTCGAGTCCAATCCAAATCACTCCAAAATGTCTAGCTCAGTCCAGACCTTCTTCAACTCCAATCCAGTACAGTTTATAGGCCCAAATCATATAATCACTTCAATCCATTTTTGTCCAGTCTAATTCAGTTTAAAGTAGTCTAGCACAGTTCAGTATATCAACTACAATTTCTAGTTTGTCTGGTTTATGGGTTGAGATCATCTAAACTAATCTTGTCCACTTGAGTTCTTGTGCAGTCAATTCTAAATCAATCCAAGTGGCCCAGACCTGTTCAGTCTATTATAATTCCCATTATAGGTTAAAATTGAAGCCATTTAGTCTAGTCTAACTACTGGTGCAATATAAGCCAATTCAGTCCAATATAGTCTAGCCCAGTTTATTATAGTCCATTGTAGTCCAGTCCAGTATAGGTTGACCTTATCAAATCTCGCCTAGCCCACTTTAGTGCATACTAGTCCAGTTTTGCCTATTTTTGTCCAGTCTAATCTAATTTAGTCCAAGTAGCCCAATTGTAGTTCAGTCTGTCCTAATCCCTGGTCCAGGTTAAAGTTGAATCCATTTAATCTAGTCTAATTACTGCTGCAGTCCAATCCAATTAAGTCCAATGTAGTCTAGCCCAGTTCATAGCCCATTGTAGTCCAATCCAGTTTAGGCTGAGCTAGCCTTGCCCACTTTAGTCTAATCTGGTCCACTTCAATTTGTATTTATACATTCCAGTCAAATATAAGTAAACGTTAAGTAAAATATAAATAAAATGTAATTACTTTTGCCTAGTCTAGAAAAATGCACCCAGATCCATTTCAGTTCTTCCCATCTATAGTCTAGTCAAGAGCATACCAGTTTAACCCCATCTAGTCCAACCCATTAAGGTCCTATTATCTATTAGAGCCATCGAATGATTGCTGATGACTTTGGGATCAGGCAATGGCAGGTGACATTTGTCTTAATGAATATATCATAGACTTTTGTCATGAAACATAACACATAATCAAAGGTTAGTAAAGGAAGTAATAACTTTCCCATTAGCATGAAATGAGGGATAAACCGCAGTCGATGAGACCTGACGGTTTTATGATTGCGGTATTATGTAATGACACATATCAGAGACTCATCACCACATTGGACTTTTTCTGTCTTTTACAGGGTTGTAAATGGACTCGGTCATGGCAGCTACTGCTTCGCACTCCTCCGGTCCATCCCGGCTGTTTTTTACGTGGTTTTGGTCACCGCTCTCCGATACCACCTCTTCATCTGGAGCGTGTTCTCACCTAAACTCTTATACGAGGCCATGCACACCCTCATCACCACTGTCGTGTGTTTGTTTTTTACCTTTATGGATCAAGATCGCTCGACGAGACCGTGAACACAAGGCCAGAACCAAAGTCAAACTCAGGTACAGAACAAACCGTGGAGTTTCGTGTATACCAAAAGGTGAAACCAAATGACTTAGTGTTGAAGGAAAAATATTATTTAAAAAGGTTTAAGGTGTGAAAGAGTGTGAAGGAGGTTGAGATTTCAGAACTCACATTGAGATTTGGCTCGCTTTACCAACTTTAACTGATTTTTGTGTTTGTGATTATTATATATATTTTTACTGCAGATGATATACGGCACAACTTGTTGATGTGTATATGATAATCTGTATTCTCTATGCAGTTTTTTCCTCCTAAAGCTTTGCAAATAAAGCAGAGTGTGATTCTTTTTTTGGTATCTTTCGCAATTTCCGTTCCTGACCGTAGCTTCACCTCTGAAATAATACGAGATAAGATGCATCATTAATAACTCTCCTCTCCCCGAGATCACAGCTGATGTAAACTCCTCACTTGAAAGCTTTAAGAGATCTTAAAAAGTCTTTTAAATCTTGTCGAAACACAGATATATGTGACGCTTGAGTTTAATCCGCCTGTTGGGAATGTGAATTGTAAACCGATTTATCTTGGTAAGTGGTTTTTGCTTATATTAGCATTTAGATCTGGTTAATAATAAATCAAACCCTTTTTCCTCAATAAAAGTAAATCATTTCTGCATGCTTTTTTAAATGTGTGATTCAAATTATTTTCCTTTCTGATTCGTCTTGATTTGTTTTAGTGCTGTTTTATAGTAAGGAACTGTTATTTATACAGCGACACTAACAGCTTGACGTAACTTTACGAGATGCAGTAAGCAATACCTTTTGTCACTTGGTTTCTATCCTCATCACAATGTGTTTCTTCACCACAGTGAAATCTTACTGGCTCAAAACATTGATTCCACGTATGATTATTATGGTCTGGCTTCTTTTGTTGATGCATCTTTGTTTTGACGAACTCTGCTGTAAAATGTCTGATAAGATTAAAAATGGGAAGATTTTGTTTTGTCCTGAAAGAAGCCTCTTTTTCTTACCAAGGCTACATTAATTTCATGAGAAATACAGTAATGAAAAGTAATATTGTGAATCTTGATCATACAGAAATGCATTTTAACATATTTAATAAAATATTGTGTGACCTCAATGCAAACGTTACTCTTTCATATAATTTTTTATGCCTAAATTAAATTTTAAATACATTTTTAGTTTGTCCTTTATCCTTTTAATGTTATATTAAAAAGATACATTTTTCTAAATCATCCTTTGTGATTAATTTGACTGATTTGGACTCATCAGACAGTGCTGGCAAGAAGTTATTAAAAGATTTTTGACAAACTAAACCAACATTATAAAATTTGTCGACGAATTTAATGAAGATTAGCGGCAAAATAAAAGCTGTATTTTAGAAAAACTTTGCTGTATCATTATGAAACTTGGTGGGTTTCTTCAGCACCAGTCCCTGGGGAAATATACTATAGCTGTGTCTCATTTCAGAGGCTGCGTCATCACGGCACGATGAAGGCTGTCTCATTTCCAAAAATTCGAAGGCTCCTTCAAATGCGGCCTCAAAATGCGTCCTTCGTTTCCTAGGTAATGAAGGATACAACTGGTGGATCCTTTGCGGCAAGATTCATTGCGCGCTGATAACGGCAGGACGTTTTTAAAAGAAAATTCCGGATGAAATGTATGAATTAGGTTTTATTTTACTTGGATATCTAAACACATGTTAAAAAAACAAAAAGAGTCTGACATGTCTTACTAAAAAGTGATTTTACAGACAGTTTACATTTTTATAGGTACATGTGTGGATCAAAGGAAATATATTTCCAGCTTTTGTAAACCTTGCTTTGCCTTCAGATCGCTTAAAATGTTTTAAAATCAAGAAAAGAAAACCTGTTACCTCCTTCTGAAATGAGACACAGCTTATGTTTTGCAGCACCACCTATTGGTCAAAATTATGAAAAAAAAATATATATAATGCTTGCCTTGTTTACTATTGGTTGCTAGGTTACCAATACTACAGTCAGCCACTCTAACCTTACATTCACACAGGGCTTCAGCGTCAACGCTTGACCGAGGGCGTGTCTGAAGTTGGGGCTGATGCGATCGTCATAGCAGCGCCAACCAATGAAATTAGTCTGCAATCAGCTACTGTCTGAGCTGGGGTATTTGCATAAAGCGATCTGATTGGCTGACGATTCCGTTGGCGCTCGAAAAGTTGAGAAATCCCCAACTTCTGCAGTGAGCAACGCTTGACGTCACCCATTCAAAGTGAATAGGAAGCGTTGACGCTGACTCCCCGTGTGAATGGGCCATAACAACTTGATGGAAATACATCTAATTTGCATTAAGGATTTTTTGGTGAAAAGATTTGCTTATGTACATAAAAAAAAAATAAAGAAAACGTATTAGTTTCAAACCATTTTGCTTAAAACACTCTGCAAATATCTTTAATGAGTTAATAACGAGCTCCTCTTCATTTCGCCTCTGTTGAGCTGTTGGTCCCGGTAATTGCTGCTTGCAGTTATCTTTATTATCTGTGCCTCTATTATGTTAAGCCTTAAACATTATTTACCGTGAAAATGCTGAGACAGGATGCAATTACTTTCCCAAAAATAGTCCATTCTCCCTCAAAATTAGAGCTCTTGTTAAGGATTGTGGAATCATTGGTGTAACAGATGCTGTTAGCAAGTGAAGGAGGAGCTGTAGGCGTTGAAATGTCCCAGCGGTGCACTACATCCACACGCTGCTTTGACCTTTTGATTGGCCTGAGGAGTTGATTTTGTAACCTAATGGCTTTTTGAACTGCAGGCATCCTCCAGGGACAGAGAGAAGAGAGAGGAGAGTTACTTCCACCGGACTGAACACGGTCTGGACTCTCACTGTGACCTCTGGGACTCCAGTGGACCCTTTTTACATTTCCGGGTTTCTCAGTAGTGGAAGTTGTTATAGTTGAGTAAACTTAGAGTGCAGTGAATGGGAAAGTACAACAAAAAATTTTTCTACAATCCTATTTGCTGAAAAACTAAAACAAAAACTCCACGATGGTGTTATCAAGTGTGAGACGGATAACGGCAGCCAGAAGAGAGAATAATGTTAAATTTAAGGTCCCGTCCCCATAGACGCTGCATTAGAAACACCTAATTTGATGCAAAGATGATATAATACATACATGAAACCATATAAATGTTCATAGGTTTTAAAAAAAAAATCTAAAAAACTTTCAAGGATTTAAGATGCTGATAACCGTCTTGTGAGAAGTGTTCATTCCATAATTGTACCAAGAGTAGAAATGCTCCATAGCTATGTATATATATAAGAAAGACAGAGTGCAGTGCATCACTATTTAAGGGCCATGAAACCCCCCTCTTTCAGTTCAAGTCTACCTCAGAATCTTGATGGGCGCTATAGGTGAATTGGATAAGCTAAAATTGTCCGTAGTGTATGTGTGTGAATGAGTGTGTGTGGGTGTTTCCCAGTGATGGGTTGCAGCTGGAAGGGCATCCACTGCGTAAAACATATGCTGGATAAGTTGGCGGTTCATTCCTCAGTGGCGACCCCAGATTAATAAAGGGACTAAGCCGAAAATAAAATAAAAGAATGAATGAATATTTTGAAAGATTATTATTTGTTTGAGTTTAAAAAAATATTTTTGCTGCTTGTTCAAACTACTTATTTAAAATGAGCTAAAACAACACAATTCTTGAGATTTTTGGGGGACAACTTAATTGTTTTAGGTTCAATCCACTTAAATTTATTAACTTAATTGATTTGTGTTGGGACAACATTGAGGATTTGTGTGGAACCCAGCATTTTTTTACAGTCTACTTGAACTTCCAGATAGCTATAAATGATTTCAGTGATGTTTTCTGAGGTGTTCTATGGTGGTCCAGTATGTTAATGTTTATTTTCTGTTTGAGTTTCTGTTCTGGCATGTGATAATCAGTGCTTCAGTGCTTGTTTTGAAGCAGTGGCGGGTCAGTTTTTGATTTTTTTTCTTCTGCTCAGCGGGTGTAAATCTGTGAAGGGCGAGCATGAGAAAGCTGTGGATTTAAAGCTCTCCAGACTGATTCTGTAGCCTGTCCATCATCTTCATCTATGTCTGTCAGCAGGAGAGCCGGGCTGTTTTTAATGCATTTCTCGCTGCTCTGCTGTCCATCTTCCCCTGCTGTTTGTCCTCTTTCACAGTTCCTGTCCTGCTCTGTAAACACTTATCTGTCATTGAGCAGAGATCCTTCGAACCGGACACCCTCACCACCGCTTTCTCTCATTTTACTGTAGCATATACAGTTGATGTCAGAATTATTAGCCCTCCTGTCCAATTTCTGTTTAACGGAGATTTGTAGACACATTTCTAAACATAGTTTCAATAACTCATTTCTAATAACTGAGGTCTTTTATCTTTGACATGATGGCAGCACATAATATTTGACTAGATATGTTTCAAGATACTAGTATTCAGCTTAAAGTGACATTTAAAGGCTTAACTAGGTTAATTAGGTTAAAGGTAGGGTAATTAGGCAAATCAATGTATAATGATGGTTTGTTCTGTAGACAATCGAAAAAAAATATTGCTTAAGGAGGCTAATAATATTGACATTAATAATAAAAATAAATAAATAAAAACGGCTTTTATTCTAGCCGAAATAAAACAAATAAGACTTTCTCCAGAAGAAAAAATATTATAGGAAATACTGTGAAAAAGTTCTTGCTCTGTTAAACATCATTTGAGAAATATTTGAAAAAGAAAAAAAAATATTTGAATATTTGTGTTGGCGCCAATAGCCTAGTGGTTAAGTGCGCCGACATATAGCATCATGGTGCTCATGGTGACCCGAGTTCGATTCCTGGCTCGAGGTCCTTTGCCGACCCTTCCCCTCTCTCTGCTCCTAACTATTTCCTGTCAATTCTCTGCACTATTCTATCCATTAAAGGTTAAAACACCCCAAAAAAGAAATTATAAAAAAAAAAAAAAGATATTTGCCAATAATTTTCTTAGAAAATACACTGATGTCTAAATATCTGAAGCAATGAATGTCTAAAGCAAGGAATAAGGAAGGGAAATTATTTAAAAAGCTTTTTTGGACACATTATTATTATTATTATTATTATTATTACACATGCAAAATTACTTATGGACAAATTTCGAAAGCTTTTCTTGATGATCACTGTAACATAAAAATAACAGCTATCATTTTATAGCTGTATATGGTTTGTATCGTTGAACAGAATACAAGAAAGAAAAAATGTGTGTCTTAGAAAAGTTGTTGTCTTGTTTCTAGTCCAAATATCTAAAAATCCTTAAATTAAGAAGCATTTTGTAGACAAGCAAAAAAAAATCAAGATGATGTGTCAAAATTAAGGGAGTTTTTCATTAAAATAAGCAAAATAATCTTATGTCAAAGCAAAAAGCAAGATTACTTTTCTTACCCCATTGGCAGATTTTTTAGTTGTTTTAATGAAAAACTCACTTAATTTTGACATAATATTTCTGAAAACAAGACTGCTGTTTGATTTAAGCTTGAAAATGCTTCTTGATTTAAGAATTTTTAGATAGTTGCACTAGAGTTTTTTTGTTTGCATTGTTCGTTCAGTGCTGGTGGATAATATTTGGATAAGTTTGGATTTTTATCTCATAAATAAGAGGACAGGTGACTGCAGGCTGTTTGCATTTTTTGTTCAGTGGGTTGGGTAAGTTTGGATTTTTATTTCTTAAATACGAGGACTCAAATAGACACCGGGTATTTTATTTGAAATTAAGCATCAATTAAGTGTAAAATGCTTTTGTTACATGCCAAAATAAAATTCTGTGTTCTCTGCAGCAGTTCGTTGATTTCATTTTCATAAATGCAATAGTTTTTTGTACATAGCATAATATATACATGCATAATATATATATAATGATGTCAAAATGGGTTGTGGCTCCGGGTGCTTTCTTTTCATTGGGGGCGGTCCCAAATGGCTCTTTGAGTAAAAAAGGTTGCCGACCCCTGCACTAGACACAGGACAAAATCCCTAAGAGAAGCATTTTATGCTATAGATAGATGGATATATAGGTTGGAGATGTTTTTTTCTTGACCCTGAAATACGTTTTGAAATATTTTTTGGTATTTGAAGGTTGAAATGAAATGTTTTGAAAATAAACATATTATTTAGCATGTATTTAAAATATGTATATATATATATATATATATATTATTTCTTTACGGTTTGTGTCCTGTCCCTGTTTTTTCCTCAGCTGTGTTTCTTTATTTTCTGCTTGTCTTCTCTGCTGTTTCTCTGAGCTGTCTTATTGTTGACTGCTGCCTACACACTGAGCTGACGGCTTTGCCTTATTTCATATTATTCTTAATTAAGGCAGGTCTTATAATACCTGGGGAAAGCAATCTGTTAGCGTTCCTATTCATTTCAGTGACAGCTAAAAGTAGTTTAACTTTTGACACGCAGAGCCGTGGATCAGGTTGATTAATCTCAATTGCATTACCAACATTTTACTGGAATTAGCAGAGGCAATCTGTCTAGAAAGATATATAGTGAAACAAAGCTGTAGTTTGTGGCAAATAAGAGAGTCAAAAAATATTTTTGCTGCTTGTTCAAACTACTTATTTAAAATGAGCTGAAACAACACAATTCTTGAGGTTATTTTGGGACAACTTAATTGTTTTATGTTCAATCCACTTAAATTTGTGTTGGAACAAAATGAAGGAATAGTGTGGAACCCAGAATTTTTTACAGTGTACAGTCTTGTATACAATGTAAAAAAAAATAGCTGGATTCCATTTGTGTTGGGACAACATGAAGGAATTAGGTTAACTCATTAGTTTTTACAAATTTAAGTGGATTGAACATAACACAGTTAAGTTGTTGCAAAAAAAAAAGAAAAAAAGAATTGTGTTGTTTCTGCTCATTTTAAATAATTAGTTTGAACAAACAGAAAACGTAATTTTTTAAATGTTGGTTTGCCATAAAACCTTGTCTGTGGTGAGGAAGCGTAGTCCCTTAATTAAGTCAAGTCAAGTCGAGCTTTATTGTCATTCTGCTACATGTGTGGACATACAGAGGAACGAAATGTCGTGTCTCGCAGGACAACGGTGCTACATAGATTAATCATAAATACAAACTCAACACTGGACATAAGAGCTATTATAAAAAACCTGTGCATAACTAACATATACTATAAAATAAAATACTTAAACTGTACACATAAGACAGGCTATGACGTCAACATAATTAATGAGATATCTCATCAATGGCAGGGAAAAAGTTCAAAGCTAAAGAGAATAAATACATTTTTTAACAACCGCTGAAATGACCCTAGGATTGAAGGTAATTAAACCGTTAATACACTGTAAGAAAGATGTTGCTGCCCTTATATTTTTAGTTGAATCAAATGAACTTTTCTCATTTCAACTCAACTCAAACTGACTAAAAATATCAAGTTAAACTTTGTATAACTTTAAAAACATTTAGTTGAAAACTGATTAACTTATTAAAATAAGTTAAAGCAACGTTAAAAGAAATATTTGTTGTCTTGACTTTTTTCATTACATTTTTTTACAGTGTAATGTATCATATTTATAGTAGTTTGTATATGCTGAGTCACAGCTAATTGTCATATAGCTTCTTGTTTTATCCAAATTTACTTCTGTACATTATTATGCATGGGGCTGCACGGTGGCGCAGTGGGTTGCACGATCGCCTCACAGCAAGAAGGTTGCTGGTTTGAGCCTCGGCTGGGTCAATTGGCACTTCTGTGTGGAGTTTGCATGTTCTCCTCGTGTTTGCGTGGGTTTCCTCCGGGTGCTTCCTCCACAAGTCCAAAGACATGCGCTATAGGTGAATTGGGTAAGCTAAATTGTCCGTAGTGTATGAGTGTGAATGAGTGTGTATGGGTGTTTCCCAGTGATGGGTTGCAGCTGTAAGGGCATCCACTGCGTAAAACATATGCTGGATAAGTTGGCGGTTCATTCCGCTGTGGCGACCCCAGGTTAATAAAGGGAAAAGAAATGAATGAAAATGAATTATTATGCACTTGGCAAATGATTTGCTCCTTTTTTACCAAGTTTTGCTGTTGGGAACCCTTGAAGGATCAGTTTTAGTGTATACATTTACTAAAACTAGAAGAAAGTTAAGACTTGTTTGCACTGAGTATACAGCGAGGGAAATAAGTGTTTAACACGTCTCCATTTTTCTCAGAAAACATATTTCTAAATGTGCCGTTGACCAGATGTTGGTAACAACCAAAGAAATCCATATATGCAAAAAAAACAAAACTAATTAGTTTACAAATGAAGTTATGTGTAATAAAATGAAATGACGTAGGGAAAAAGTATTGAACACATGAAGAAAGGGAGGTGTAGAAAGGCAGTGAATGCCCAGACAGCAGCTGAAATCTCTCAGTAGTTCTTCAGCAACCCTCTGCCCTTCCTCAGTGTAAATGAATATCAGCTGCTTCAGTCCAACATCTACATTACAGGAGGATGAAGATAAAACCAGGGTGGACATTTCAGGAAGACAATGATCCAAAACACAGCCAAGGAAACTCTCGAATGCTTTTAGAGAAAGAAAATCAAGCTGTAGAATGGCCCAGCCAATCCCCTGACTTGAATCCAATAGAAAATACAAATTAAAGATCAGATTTGATAGACGACACCCACAGAACCATCAAGATTTTTACACTCTGTTGAAGTCTGTGAGAAACTCACACCTGAGCAACTCATGTGACTTCATTCTCCATATGAGAGGCGTCTTTAAGCTGCCAGCACCAAAAAAGCCTTTTATATAAAGTATTAAATACGTTTCAGGACTTTCTCCTCGTGTCATTTCATTTTTATTACACAACTCATTTTTCTGATTTGTTTTGTTTTGTTTTATTTTTATGTTTGTATTGTTTGGGTTTTTACCAAAATCTGGCTCAATTCCATGTCAACAGCTCCTTTAGAAATATTATTCCCAGGAAAAAACATGAATTGTTCAATACTTATTTCCCCCACTGTATATGTCTACATATTATATAAAAAGAAGGCTTAATGTAATATGCTATTTGGCTTTTCAAGTAAATCTATCTTGCTTTAAAGATCCTTAGATGTTCTCACTGGAAAACAAGACAGAACGGTAGGATTTAAGAAAATGATTTAATTCAAATGGATATTTACTTCATTCTCCCATATAGAGAGGTATATTTTCTGCAGGAGTTGAAGAATCACGTTTATTTTCCTCTCTTTCTCTGGAGAAAGTTTCTCTATTTGAATCTGGTGTTTGTAAGTTTAAGCGCCTGAAAAAAAAAGCTTTCAGGTTCCTCGGCCTCAGCAGGATTTTCAGGATGTGTTTGTGTTGTGTGTGTGTGTGTGTGTGTGTGTGCGTGCGTGTGTGTGTGTGTGTGTGTGTGTGTGTGCGTGTGTGTGTGTGTGTGTGTATTAATGGGGCTGTCAGAGAGCCAAAGGTTTGTGTTTACGTGGAGAATGAAGCTTATAGGAGCGCCGCCGCTCACCTGCGCTGGATGGCAGCTAGAGATAGCGATTTCCCCTCATTTAATCCCTCATTTAAGCAGAGCTCGGTGTGACGACGGGCGAATATCTCTGACCGGCCATCCGTGACTTCATTTCAGATCCGCCGCTCTGTTTTCATCCGCTTCATTTTGTTTGCGTTGTTGTTTGTTTGTGTTTGTTGGACTTTCGCTTTTCTTGTTGCGACAGGATCAGATGCTCATACATTAGTTCAGACATCTAGGAGCTCTTCTGGGATTCTGTGCTTTGTTTTTGACTATATATTAGGGCTGCCCAATATACAGTGGAGGAAATAAGTACAAATTATAAATTAAATTTATAAAAGCGATTTTATATTAAGAAAATCTCATTTCTACTAATCTTTCAAATAGGTGACACGGTGGCTCAGTGGTTAGCACGGTCGCCTCACAGCAAGAAGGTCACTGGTTTGAGTCCTGGCTGGGCCAATTGACGTTTCTGTGTGGAGTTTGCATGTTCTCCCCATGTTGGCGTGGGTTTCTTCCGGGTGCTCCGGTTTCCCCCACAGTCCAAAGACATGCGCTATAGGTAAATTTAATAAACTAAATTGTCCGTAGTGTGTGAGTGTGTGTGTGAATGAGTGTGTATGGGTGTTTCCCAGTATTGGGTTGCAGCTGAAAGGGTATCCGCTGTGTTAAACATATGCTGGAATAGTTGGCGGTTCATTCAGCTGTGGGGACCTCTGAAATAGAGATTAAGCCGAAGGAAAATGAATGAATGAATGTTTCAAATACTTGTGAAAATAAAACGTAGAGTAATCTGTGAAATGTAATAATGTTTATAGAACGTAAAAATATTAACTTAACTTAAAATATTACCTTAATATTCCACATAAAATTTATATTTAACAAAATATTTAACAGCCAGCCTCCTTTGTATGCTTTTACTTTAATAGTATATACTTACTTAAGTATAATTCACATAGTAAGTATACTAACATCTATGTACTAGCAGTATACTTACGTGTACTACTTAAATACCAATTGATTTAAAGTGGGCCTAAATTAACCATCTTTTTTTTTGTATATATATAAGTATACTTTTAAGTGTACTAAAAGTCAAACGGTAGTAAACTTTAAGTGCACAAGCTGTCCACAATTAAGTTTTACATTTGTACTGCAAGGTAAATGAATATACTAGTAGTTTACCTTTGCAATACTTTGTACAACCCCAAATCAGAAAAAGTTGGGACAGTATGGACAGTCCTGGCTGCGGAGGAGGAGGATACAGGTACTTTACTGGCCTGCCTGCAGTCCCGACCTGTCTCCAATAGAGAATGTGTTGCGCATTTTGAAGCTCAAAATGTGACAACGAAGACCCTCTACTATTGCCCACCTTAAGACTTGTTTGCAGGAAGAATGGGACAAAACTACACCTGAAACACTTCATCACTTGGTGTCTTCAGTCCCTAAACATCTTTTAAGTGTTCTGAAAAGGAATGGCAACATTACAAAGTGGTAAATGCTTTACTGTTCCAACTTTTTTTTAAATGTGTTGTAAGAACTAAAATTGGAATATGTGTTCATTTTGAAAATAAATAAATAAATGAATAATTAATTAATTAACACGTTAAATGTTTGTTAAATGTTTGTTGTATTGTCTGCAATGAAATACAAGTCAAAGTAAATTTAGAAATCATTACTTTTTTTTTTTATTTGCGTTTTCCATACTGTCCCCACTGAGTTTGTGAAGATGGAAAGTTGTAACCGGTAAATATTACTATTTCAAATAAATGTAAAATAAAATACTAGTTCAATTTCTGTTAATCAAAAATCATAAAAAAATAGCATCATATATTCCACAAAAATGTTAAATAGTCAAATTGTTTTCAACATTGATGATGATGATGATAATAATAATAATAATGTTTCTTGAGCGTCAAATCTTGATATTAGGATTATTTTTGAAAGGTCATTTTCATTCAATCATTCATTCATTCATTTTCCTTCGGCTTAGTCCCTTTGTTTATCAGGGGTCGCCACAGCGGAATGAACCGCCAACTTATCCAGCATGTTTTACACAGCGGGATGCCCTTTCAGCTGCAACCCAGAACTGGGAAACATCCACACTCAAACAACACACTCATACACTACGGCCAATTTAGTTTGTTCAATTCACCTATAGCGCATGTCTTTGGACTGAAGCACCCGGAGGAAACCCACGCCAACATGAAAGACTAAAGACTTTTAAAATGTAATAATAATTTCTGTGTTTTTAAGCAAATGAATGTGGCCTTGGAAAGTATCGCATTATATATATACATGACTGCAGTTTGATGCTGTTTTTAACAATAACCGTTAAATTGACCAGTTCCATCTCTTTTCACATAGTCTTGTTTATTTAGTATCCTTAAAGACATTGCAATCCAGGATTTGATTGAAAACAGTCATCATACCGTTCTGTCAGAAATCGATATTTATTCTGCTCCCGTTTTGTGATCCTTTCATCTTCGTTCTGTTGTAAAGCAGCGCATCTTTGAACCTTTCTCCCAAATAAAGCGCCTGCTTTCCCAAGCGTGGCTTTCCTTTGTAATTACTGGTGGATGCGGGTCGATGAGAGATTGATGTGATAGAAAAACCAAGAAAAGAACTGGAGTCTCGATGCTGCCACGGCCATCTAATGGAAGGAGCAATTTGCCTGCTGGAGTCATTTAAAGCAGAAGATGGATTGGCTCTCTTCGGGCCTTTTGTTTAGAGCTACAGTTTAATAGCAGCTTATGAAATGTCCCAGACTTCTTCATGAAAGCCAAAACAATCCCTGTTCAGTACAGGAGTACATCAGCAGAAGTAATACAGAGTCAGAGAATCGCCACAGCTGAGGAGTTACCTTCAGCTCAGAAACTTTAAACACTATCCTATCTTAAATAATCAACCAAAAAATGAAGTTAATATGGATACATTGAATAGTGATTGTTTGATAATAAATGTTCTGGTAACACTTTATAATAACTACACACTATGAATCATTTATTAAGCATTAGCAAATAGTTAATTCATTATTTGTTAAGCATTAACTCTACATTAAAAGACGCTAGTAAGCAGTGTTTAACGACAGCTGCACATGCTGTATTCTTGACTTATAAGCACATGTATAATGGCTACAGGATTCTTTAATCTTGACTTTAACATTTGTTTTGGTCTGTGTACCCCAGGGATCGATTTTACCCCAACCCTTTTTTGTTATGTATGTTACATCTACTGTAATTTTTTGTATGTCGTGTCACCTCTCTTCTCCATTCCTTATCTTCAAATGGTCCAAAATACATATGTCCATCTACTCTTCACCAATCCTATGAACTCTGTATCCTAATTCTTCTCTTGTTTATGAAGCTCTCAGTTTAGCTCCTGAACATCTCTCTGATTTAACTGTCACTTACTGTACAACTCCTTTTGATCACCCAAATACTTAAATGGTTATATTTTTGTCTTTAATCTTGTCTGCAATGTAGGGGTGAATGAGTAGCTCTGGAACAGGCTGCCACTCTCCATCAGTATTCATGTACGACCTGAGTTCTTTTAGATTCGAGTCCGGATTTTAATATTGTGGATTACAGTATTCTTTAATCTCGAACATTTGATTTGGTCTTACTGGTAAGGTACTGGTTCTAATCTTTTTTTTTGCCAAATAAATGTTTGTTTTCCTCTCAGTTAGGTCTTGATCCGTCCTCAACAGCTCACCTCACCTGTGGTGTACCCCAGGGATCGATTTTAGTACCCCAACCCTTTTTTGTTATGTATGTTACATCTTGTATTAATTATAGGTAATTTTGAGATGCAGACGGCTTCACATAACCACAACACATAAAAACAATTTGGCATATGAGATATTGAAAGCCTGTTTCCATGAAATTATCTGTGGCTTACAAAAAAACGTAATGCTACTTGATGATAAAATCTTTGTCTTGGCCTAAAAAGAAATCTGATCAATTCTCTTTTGATCTCATCACTCCATTTTACTTCTGATCTTAAAGATCTCGAAATTTACACGATTACAGGATTCTTTCATATTGACTTGAACATTTGATTTGTTCTTACTGGTACGTTACTGGTTATAATTTTTTTTGTCAAATAAATATTTTCTTTTGTCTCTCAGTTAGGTCTTCATCCGTCCTCAACAGCTCACCTCACCTCTGGTGTACCCCATGGATCGATTTTAGTACCCCAACCCTTTTTTGTTAAGTATGTTACATCTTGTATCAATTATAAGTAATTTTGAGATGCAGACGGCTTCACATAACCACAAAACATTAAAAAAAATTTGGCATATGATATATTGAAAGCCTGTTTCAATGAAATCGTCTGTGGCTTACAAAAAAAACTTAATGCTACTTGATGATAAAATCTTTGTTTTTGATGATAAAATCTTTGACGAATTCTCTCCATTTTACTTCCGATCTTAAAGATCTCTAAATTTACACGATTACAGGATTCTTTAATCTTAACTTGAACATTGTTTTTGTTCTTACTGGTACCGTACTGGTTCTAATCTCTTTTTTTTTTGTCAAATAAATGTTTTTTTTTTTCTCTCAGTTAGGTCTTCATCCATCCTCAAAAGCTCACCTCACCTGTGGTGTACCCCAGGGATTGATTTTAGTACCCCAACCGTTTTTTGTGACGTATGTTACATCTTGTATAAATTATGGGTCAATTTGAGATGCAGATGATACACAGTGTTATAACCATGAAACATAAAAACAATTTGGCATATGAGAGATTGAAAGCCTGTTTCGATACAATTATTTGTGGCTTACAAAAAAACTTAATGCTACTTAATGATAAAATCTTTATTTTGTCCAAAAAAAAAATATATATATATGACAAATTCTCTCTTGACCTCAGCACTCCATTTGACTTCTGATCTTAAAGATCTCGAAATTTACAGGATTACAGGATTGCTTAATCTTGACTTGAACATTTGATTTGGTCTTACTGGTACGATCCTGGTTTAAATCTTTGTCAAATAAAGGTGTTTTTTTTCTCTCTCTTAGTTTAGGTCTTCATCCGTCCTCAACAGCTCACCCCACCTGTGGTGTACCCCAGGGATCGATTTTAGTACCACCTTTTTTTCCCATTATTTATGTTACATCAATTATGAGTAAATTTGTGATACAGACAATATACAGCTTTCTATAACCATAGATATAGACAGTTTGGCATATGAGAGATGAAATCCCTTGTTCCATGAAATAATTTCTCTGTAATATTTATGTATTTATTCATATTATTTGTATCTCTTTTTTTGTACAGCACTTATGCAACTAAGATTTAAGCCCAACAATGGGGAGGCTTTATTCTGCTGAATCATCCACCTAGATGTACATTATCCCCCTTATTACACAGTTACTACATTTAATTTGACACAAAACATTAACTTACCTTAAAATGTCGTGATTGACCAATCAGAATCAAGTATTCCCAACAGCACAGTCATAAAACATTACATAAGTATTCTGTATTACTTATTCAGCATTATTCAGCAATAACGATTTAAATTCCGGTCAAACTTGAGTTTTGCTGACCCCTCCAATGTAGCTCAATATGACAGTAAGATCACAGGTCAGAGGTCAGCGCTGACTCTGCTTCACGATGGGATGTAATGGACCACTAAATGGGAAAATGCAAGCTCTTTTCTGTATGGGGTCTCTGGCTGGACTCCTCAAAGTGAGGTGAGTATTGATTTAGAATCAGGTTTAATCTTGATGAAGGAGTCTGGGATCTTGGATCAATACTGTTTTTTTTTTTTGCAGACAATCCTTCTGGGTTGACCAGTTTAGACCAGCTGGATTTAGTCTCTGTGCTGAGTTTGGTGGTAGTTAATGATGCTGTTTACCAACCAAAATAAGCGTAGAAGCAAACTTCTCATATGTAAACATGCACAAATGGGAATGTCAATACACCTAACATGAATTTTTGCACTACAGCTTTCAAATAATATTGTTATAGAAGCTTCAAAGGATTGAGTTATCAGAAAATACCAGTTGCATTTTTCACATTTTTTAATTGGCTTTTGGATTATTACAATTATTTATGGATTTTGAAAGCTAGATACAGTTAAGGTCAGAATTATTAGCCCACCTGAATTATTAGCCCCCCTGTATATTTCCCCCCAATTTCTGTTTAACTGAAAGATTTTTTTCAACACATTTATAATAATAGTAATTTTAATAACTCATTTCTAATAACTGATTTCTTTTATCTTTGCCATGATGACAGTACATAATATTTTTTTTGGGGGGGGGGGGGGGGGGGGGGG
>CAIGQV010018344.1:319630-361657 GCA_903798115.1 Danio jaintianensis | reverse complement strand
CACATTGTTCTCTGTGTCTTTTTAGATAGAAACAAAAGGTGTGAAAAGATAATCTAATTGACATTTTTGATCATTATAGTCAATGCAATTCATCCTAACAGATGTTTACATGTAAGTGCTGTGTTTTATCTGTTTGACTGAAATACACACCTTGAATTTTTCATCATGATCTTCAAACCTGGACAATATGTGAGTCGCAGAGTGCATTATCCTGCTGAAAGAGACTGAATTGTGATGATCCTGGTCTGCAACAGTGTTTATAGGTAGGTAGAATATGTATGTCAAATATATGTTCACATTTTCAATAAGGTTCAGGTCAGGACTCTGGGTTGTCATTTCAGTATTTCAGTGGGGGGTTTTTTCAGGAGAGACTCGATTGTGTACCTGAAACGAGTCATCAGTGATTCCAGTTTTACCTCCTGCACAAACCAAACCGAGGTTTGAAACAGATTTGCATAATGCCAGCCTATTGTCTTCACTGGTTGCCCACAAACAACATCTGCTTTGAATCTCAAACACTGTAGTTGCAGCTGAGACTGGAGGAGTTTTTTTGTTTTGTTTTTCCAGTATTTTGAGAAGATGCTGTTCTCTGCTGTTCACATTTTCAATAAGGTTTAGGTCAGGACTCTGGGTTGTCATTTCAGTATTTCAGTGTTTTCATCTTCAGCATTGAGCTGATTGACCACTGAGATTCACATTATCCCATCCTCCCATACTTTTGCCTCTCATGGATGACTTTTTGAGGGACTTTTCACAAAATATTGCTAAGACTAATAACCTGACCCAGTTGTGTTGTTTTGACCCTTGTGAAATTCATTCAGATCTTTTTTGGTTACAAGAACTGATTGTTTGCTTACCGTATCTGATATACCCAGACCATAATATGCATCCATATCTACTTCATTTGCATGTTTCAGAGATGTGGTGTGATGTTTTCTGTTTTTGTGTTATTTTAATCACATTAATCTCTGAATAAAACTCAAACACACACGCAAAGACGCAGATCTACACCCAGACGATCTAAACACTCACTTTTACACTTATAGTCTTATACAACATAAACAGAGGAATCATCATAAACACACACACACACTCAGCCTCAGGTGTCGGGATTTCTGATGAACACATATAAACCTCTCTCTTTCTCTCTCTTTCTGCAGCGTCTTAATCTTCAAACGGAAGCAAACTCAATCAATAGGCAAGGAAAACAAAAACAAGCCTGTGGACTGATAAGCAGACGTGTGCGGCCTGTAGAAGAAGAAAGCGTTTGACCTGCTTGTGAGGTGATTGGAAAACAGTAAACATCATAATGAAGCCACAGTCTGACAGATCTCGTTTTCTTCTTCACTCTCATTCCGGTGACCCAGCAATGGACTGTAAAGTGACCAGGTAAGATGCAAATTGCAAAAAGCTACTACAATATATAGTACTAGTCAGTTCAAAAGTTGATTCTAATTATATTTTGTAAATCTCTGGCAACAGTAAAGTGTCAGTAAATGATAAGAGAATGTTCATTTTTGGAAGTTCTAATACTATAATACTAGTCAGTTCAAAAGTTGATTCTTATTATATTTTTTTTAAGTCTCTTGCCACAGTTTTGGAACAAGTAAAGGGTGAGTAAATGATGGGAGAATTTTCATTTTTGGAAATTATAGCACTAAATATAATAATAGTCAGTTCAAAAGTCCATTCTTATAATTTTTAAGTCTCTGGCAACAGTTTTCAAACTATTAAAGGGTGATTAAATGATGGGGGAATTTTCAGTTTTGGGAATTATAGTACTATAATACTAGTAAGTTCAAAAGTTGATTCTTATTATATTTTCTATGTTTCTTGCAACAGTTTTGGAACAAGTGGTGTGAGTTAATGATGGGGTAATTGTCATTTTTGGAAATTTTAATACTATATATATAATAATAGTCAGTGCAAAAGTCCATTCTTATCATAATTTTTAAGTCTCTTGCCACAGTTTTGAAACTATTAAATGGTGAGTAAATAATGGGGGAATTTTCATTTTTGGGAATTATAATACTATATATAATAATAGTCCAACATAGGCTCATTCTGAAAACGTAGCCCTATATAAATTTCTGGAGATCGCGAATTATGTAGCCAGAGGTACGTATGGCTGCATTTAGTCTTTAAAACGAACGCTACGGGGCGGTATGACGTCGTTCCTTTTCGCGCTTACCAGCTGACCGCTTACCTCAGTGTGGACGGCTTTTTTTTGACTAGTTTGACTAGTAGCTCGACGGACTTGAGATGCAGAGAGGAGTTGACCACGACGATAGGGTTCGAGTCCGGCGAAGAACGGTTTCAGAGAGCAGCTAAGACAAAAACAAAAGCCAAAAAATAAAATAAACGTAAATAACAGGGTGAGAATGTGGTAAAATCTGAAAACGTGATAAAAATCAGGCTGCCACGAGGGCTTTTCTTTTTCTGGATTGCTTTTTAAAACTGTCGGTTGGGATTAGGAAAGTTGGGGGGCACGGGTCAATCGGTGCTTTTGAAAATACTATTGGTTGGGTTTAGGGAAGGGGGAGGGTGGGTCAGTCGATCGGTCAGTCATTCAGTCAGTCAGTCGACAGCGGCCTCTGGTGGATTTACGTGAGAACAGCAGGAGCGAATGGCACTCGCGAGAGAAATTTGAGATCTGAAAAAGCATACACACACGATTCACGAAAACAAAAACTGCAAAAAAACATAGCTCCTAGGATGTATTTGGCACTCTCCAGAAATGTATATAGAGGTACGTTTTCAGAATGAGCCTGGGTTGGGGTTTTTTGTTCTGTTGAATATATTGTGAAGAAAGCTGAAAACCTGTAACCACTGAATTCCCTAGTAGGAAAGCAAATACCATGGAAATCAATAGTTACCAGTTTCCAGCATTCTTCAAAATATCTTCTTTTGTTTTCAACAGAAGAAAGAAAGTCCAGCCATTTTTGGAACAAGTAAAGGGTGAGTAAATGATGGCAGAATTGTAATTTTTGGGTGAACTATCCGCCCCGTAGCGTTTGTTTTAAAAATGAAATGCAACCATACGTACTTCTGGCTACATAATTCACGATCGTCAGAAACCTATATAGGGCTATGTTTTCAGAATGTGAAAAAAACGTATGAAGGTTTGTAACCACTTGAGCGTGAGTAAATTTTAGCGTGAACTATCCCTTTAATTTCAAAAGAACATCATTTCTGGCATTATTAATGTCTTTATTTAAAAAAAATCCAATGTATCCTTGCTGATTAAAATAATTAATGCATGTTTGGGGGGAAAAATCCAAATATGTGACTCTATAGGGAAATAAAGTTCCCCTTTTTGCAACTCTGTTAAATTTATTTTCTAGCAATCATCAGATTGAAACTCTCTCTCTCTCTCCTTTCTCTCTCCTCTATAATAGAAGTGCTGGACTCGGCTTTCACACCTTTTTTTACATAGTGTGTAATAATACATTTTCTGCAATTTTCTGCTGTGGACAAGTGTCCATGACATAATTTGCATGAAATCACATATGCTCCAAAATGATGGCTTTCCTGACTTCATGATCCAGCACACAGAAATTACCATGATAAATGTTTTTATTTATTATCATGAAATTGATATTATCATTAATATTTCTCGTAGCAACCATAAAGAACTCATCACCACCCAAAATAGCTGCCCATAATGAAAATGTTCTTTGCTGAACTTAAAGTGCTGCAAAGAAAGAGCAGGAAAAGCCTTTACTTTTTTCGCTTTCACTCTTTAATTCACTCTTTGTCCCCTGAAATAAGATGAAATTCACTGAATCATGTTTCAGCGTCTTGGATTCTTCTTGTGAAAAGCAGACAGGCATTCATTTGAGGGGTCCATCCCCGAGTCACTGTCCGCTTCAGTCTAATAAAGACCCTCCGTCTGCTCGCAGTGGCCATGGAAACTCACAAATGAGATATACCATGAATACCCAGCAGAAAAAAAAAATTACACCTCACTCGCTGAAATGAAAAGAGTGTAAGAGTGAAAGAGAGATGAGATGAGATGCTCTTAAAGCCTCGCGCATTTATTGGCTGCCTCTTGTCGTGTTTTGCCGCAATCCTTTCATGTTTGCTTTCAGGAGCCTTGACAAAAAAAAAAACTCCATCTCTAAACGGCAAAGACACAATCACTTTCCCCTCCACACCAAATCCGGCCTAAGCCACAGACGCTCAGAGTGTGTGTTCAATATCAGCACTTCTCAACTACTGGATCACGACCCACAAAACAGGTCGCTGGTGTGTTTTGATAGGACCAACAGTGGAGAAAAACAATGATAACATATCAATATGTGTCAAAGTTTCAAAGGCTTGTCCATGCACCAGTGAATAAAAAAAGTGTAATGCTACTTTGATTCATTCATTCATTCATTTTCCTTTGGCTTAGTCCCTTTATTCATTAGGGGTCACCAACTTATCCAGCATAAGTTTTACACAGCGGATGCTCCTCCAGCTGCAACCCAGTACTGGGAAACATCCATGCACACTCTTTCACACACATAGACTACGGACAGTTTAGCCTACCCAATTCACCTATACCACATGTCTTTGGACTTGTGGGGGAAACCGGAGCTCCTGGAGGAAACTCACGCAAACACGGGGAGAACATGCAAACTCCACACAGAAATGCCAACTGACCCAGCCAAGGCTCGAACCAGCAACCTTCTTGCTGTGAGGCGACAGTACTAACCACTGAGCCACCGTGCTTTGCACCGTGCCGCTACTTTGATTATCATTATCATTATCATTACTTTGATTATTATTAAGTTTTCTGAAGAATAAATAATGGCTACCAAATGACATTTGGTTATTGAAGGGCTGTTCATAATACTGTCATGACACCTTTATAATCATGACACAACACATCATGAATAGGAAGGAAATTGAAGTTATTAAAGGGGACCTATATAACTTTTATAAGGGGTTTAAATACAGTTGTGTGGCAGCAGTGAGCGAGTATAGCCAGTTTCAAATGGTAAAAATGTATTAACTTTATTTTCTATAATCACACTTGATAAAAACAGTCTGCAGAGACACTTTGATTGACATTCTTCCTTTGTACGTGTCATCAGAGGGGGAAAGCCCCACCCACTAGTGACAATCTCTCCCTCATTAGCATAGGACGTTAGTCTTGTTTTTGAGTCTGCTACTATGCTGACACATAGGCATTTGTATCTCCACCCTCTTTTGAAAAGAGCACAATCTCATTTGAATTTAAAGCGACAGTCACCAAAACAGCCCAATTTGGCTCAAAGCCTAAAAGGGTCAGTTTTAAAGAGTTATAAAACATTATTTGTGGGATATTTTGAACTAAATCTTCACACACACACTCTATGGACATCAGAGACTTATTGTACATTCACACTACTCACATTCATACTGTATAGAACGTACTTTTCTAACAATCGAGTAGTACATTTCAATTCAAATGCAGTACCTACTGAGTAGTAGGCAATTTCGGACGCAGCCTGTGTCTGCGTCAGGGTATGGTCAAGCGTATCTGACTATTCAAATCTACGCTGGACGCACCGTGTGCACTCAATGTAGAACTATAAATTGTCCTTTAGTCTACAAAATAGTTCATATTTCTGACAGCTGCCAGAGATTGTGCTGTTGTGATAATGGGGCCAAAAGTGTCCCAAAAAACTTTCCCCACAACATAACACCCCTGCAATCAGCATGTGTCTGCCCAAAAAGGCATCCAGGTGCCATTGCTTCTGTTGTTAATTGGTGTATGCGCACTCAGCCATCAATGTGATGCACCAGGAATCTTGATTTGTCAGACCAGGCCAATGATTATCTGGGGGCAGCACGGATCAGTGGTTAGCACTGTTGCCTCACAGCAAGAAGGTCGCTGGTTCAAGTCCTGGCTGGGCCAGTTGGCATTTCTGTGTGGAGTTTGCATGTTCTCCCCGTGTTGCCGTGGGTTTTCTCCGGGTGCTCCGGTTTCCCTCACAGTCCAAAGACATGCGCTATAGGTGAATTGGGTAGTGTGGGTGTTTCCCAGTACTGCTTTGCGGCTGGAAGAGCATCTGCTGCGTAAAACATATGCTGGAATAGTTGGCAGTTCATTCCACTGTGGCGACCCCTGATAAATAAGGGACTAAGCTTAAGTAAAATGAGTGAATGAATGATTACCTGGCATAGGCAACTTTGGTTCTGGACGGCCACTCTCCTGCAGAGTTTTGCTCCAACACTAATCAAACACATCTGAACAAGCTAATCAGTGTCTTCAAGATCACTAGAAAGCTACAGGCAGGTGTGTTTGTTTAGGGTTGGAGCTAAACTCCCCAAGTTGCCCATCCCAGATCTAGAGCCTTTTCATGCATTGTTGGCAATAGTGTGTTGTAGGCATTGATTGTCTGACCGATACACAGAAGCTTTGTTAAACTCATTGCCCTGGTCACCACTGTTGTAGCTGCTGGTGATTTGTCACACTGTGGCCTGCCGAAGCTGTTAACAATGAGTTGACAAGGCATCAGTGAAGTTAGAAACCAAAATATGCTATTAAGATTAAACAATTTTTAATTTAGTTAATTTTATCTGTAATACAAATCTGTGTTTTATTTGACATTTCTGGAGAGAGCAAACTACATCCCAGGAGCTACTTTTTTTGCAGTTTTGTTGTCGCGAATCTGTGTACGCTTTTTCATATCTCAAATTTGTCTCACGAGTGCCATTCGCGCCTGCTGTTCTCACGTAAATCCACCAGAGGCTGCTGTCTACTGATTGAATGACTGACTGACTGATCGACTGACCCACCCTCCCCCTTCCCTAAACTCAACCAATAGTGTTTTAAAAAGCACCGATTGACCAGCGCCCACCCACTTTCCTAAACCCAACCGCAGTGTTTTAAAAAGCAATCCAGAAAAAGAAAAGCCCCCTGATTTTTACCACGTTTTCAGATTTTACCACATTCTCACCCTGTTATTTACTTGTTTATTTTATGTTTTAGCTTTTGTTTTTGTCTTACCTACTTTCTGGAATCATTCTTCACCGGACTCGAACCCCGTTGTCGCGGTCAACTCCTCTCTGCTTCCAAGTCTGCCGACCTATATGTCGAGCTACCGGACAAACCGGTAACAGTGGAAAAGCGTCCATACAGAGGTAAGCGGTCAGCTGGTAAGAGTGGAAAGAAACGGCGTCATACTGCCCTGTAGCGTTCGTTTTAAAGATGAAATGCAGCTATACGTACTTCTGGCTACATAATTCGTGATCTCCAGAAATGTATATAGGGCTACGTTTTCAGAATGAGCCTATGTTGCTGTAAAAAATGCAGAGTTCCACACAATTCATTTATGTTGTCCCAACACAAATTGATTAGGTTAACTAACAAATTTAAGTGTATTGAACAAAAAACAATTAAGTTGTCCCCAAAAAAATCTCAATAATTCTGTTGTTTCAGCTTATTTAAAATAAGTAGTTTAAACAAGCAAGAAATAAAAAAAAGATTTTTGAGTGTATTCTGGATTTTATTTTTTGGAGTACTCTGCTTTATTTATAGGATCTCAGCTGCTAGAAATAGCAACACTATACAAGAAATATAATGTATAATTGACCAATCAGAATCATGCATTCCAAGTTACCTGTTCCTGAGGAGCTGACATTTATTTTACACAGGTTACATTCTCGAGCCATATAAAAAAGTTTCGAGAGTGGAAGGTTCTGGTAAGAATCAGTGCTGTTGCTGTTTTTGTGCACTCTGGAGTGTTTTGACTGACAGCAGTGAGTGTGCGTGTCAGAGGTGAAGTCTAAATGAAGCCTACCCTCTCTCTCGTCCAATCAGAAACACACCTGCTGGGCCTGAACTCAGAGGTCACCGCCTGCTGGAGTCTGGCTTTCATTTGTAAAACTCTTCATTCGCATAATCTAGTCTTGCTTGAAGGGTAAGTTCATCAAAAAATCTAAAGTGTCATCATTTAGTCCCCCTGCAGTTGTTTTAATGTTGTAATTCCATCTTGTCTTTCTTTTTTAATATGATGTCGATTGTGATATACCAAAGCGTTTTTGTCTGTGTTAAAATGGTTACACATAAGCATATAAATTTGTTATTAATTGTATATATATATATATATATATATATATTAAATATTTATATTATAATTTGTATTTATTTTTCATTATATTTGTGAGCCCTCCTGTGAAATGTTGATTCTTTTTCAAATATTTCCCAAGTGATGTTTAACAGAGCGAAGCAATTTTCACAGTATTTCTTATAATATTTTTTCTTATTGAGAATGTCTTGTTCTTGTAGTTTGGCTGGAATATATGCAGTTTTTATTTATTTTTTATAAATTTTTAAGGTAAAAAGTAATTTTCTCGATTGTCTACAACAAAACACTGTTGTCCTATGACTTGCCTAATTAACATAACTTGCCTAGTTAACCTAATTAACCTAGTTAAGCCTTTAAATGTCACTTTAAGGTGAATACTAGTATCTTGCAAAATAACCAGTAAAATATTATGTGCTGTCATCATGGCAAAGACAAAATAAATGTTGTTAATTTGTTAGAAATTAGTTATTAAAGGGGTGGTCCACTACGATATCATATTTTAAACTTTAGTTGATGTGTAATGTAGCTGTGTGAACGTAAACAACATCTCTGAATGTAATACGCTCAAAGTTCAATGCAAAGGGAGACATTGGCTTTTACAGAGTTAGCTTAGCAAAGCCTACAGCGAACGAAGTTTGGGGACTACAAAAAAATACATCCAGGCTAGTGAGATCACAAGGGCTTCTGGTCACTCACCACGCGCACACACACTGTGCAGCGAAGGGGCGTGGCCAGAGGTGCTGTAATGTTATAACAGAGAAAGCTAAACTGCCGTCCAAACGCTGCTATTTCCACAGAGCTTCTTCTGTTTCTGTATTTGGTCTTCCGAAGGACACGACACAAAGAGAGAAGTGCTTACAGTTTAATTTTATTTATGTTCCAGAGAATTATTTTAAAAAATATATAGCTAGCATTTGACAAAGGACAGCTTCCACAATCTCTCCCAGTTCAGTGCTGGATTCGGCTAAAAACTCCTCCAACAGACGAAGCTGTGGATTGTGAGCCACAACCTGTAATATTTTCATTTGTTAAAATTAATCTATTACATGCACAGTTTCTAGCGTTAACCGTATGTTGTAGCAAGGACGTAAATACGGATGTAAACAACGGGAAATGATGTTTGACACCGTTAACAATTTAGCTACAAATTCATATTTATCATTCAAACCGCTGTAAACAGCCACAATCTTCAGCAGCGCTGCAGTGTCTCTCTATGCGGCTGCTTTCCAAGCGTTCTACATCTCAAATAACAAACTCGCAAAAGATACGAGAATGTTTCATATTACTTACACATGCTTATTCCAAATATATGTGAAAGACACTTGTCAGATTTTATTTTAGAGAGCAGGCATGAGGTTCAACTGTGTACTCTTAATTTTCTGTCAGATTCAAGCACAAACTGCTGCGGCTAACAGCTTCTCTGTTTACACAACGCAAAAGCGCATGCTTGAAGGCCGCTTCCTAGTGACGTGGAGCCGATCAGCGAATCACAGCACATTATGTTAGCTGACCAATCAGAGCCTCTTGAGGGCGGGCCTTTCAGAGGAACTAGGAAATATGACAGTCGTTTTCCTGTTAGCAGAGTAGCTGTATATAATCAAAATATTATATTATAATATATTATAAAAAATAACGTGATTTTCTACAAGTGAAGCATGAGCACACATTGCTTTGCATCTTATAAACACAACCAAGCATTAAAAATACACTCTGGACCACCCCTTAAAAACTATATATTTTTTTTATGTGTTGAAAAAACATCTCCATTAAACAGCACATGGGATTTTTTTTAAATAATTTAAATTTCACAGAACGGCTAATAATTTTGACTTTTATTTATACTAATTTTGACTAACTATGAGTAAAATACCGCAAATATTATTTTGGAGTGAATTATGCCTCTAATAAACAAAAGCACGACTGAACGAACCAAATTCGTTCATTCATTCATTCATTTTCTTTTCGGCTTAGTCCCTTTATTAATTAGGGGTCGCCACAGCGGAATGAACCGCCAACTTATCCAGCATATGTTTTACGCAGCGGATGCCCTTCCAGCCACAACCCAACACCAGGAAACACCCACACACTCTTGCATTCACACACATACACTACGCCAATTTAGCTTATTCAATTCACCTATAGCGCATGTCTTTGGACTGTGGGGGAAATCGGAGCACCCGGAGGAAACCCACGCGAACACAGGGAGAACATGCAAACTCCACACAGAGATGCCAACTGACCCTGCTGGGGCTCGAACCAGCGACCTTCTTGCTGTGAGGCGATCGTGCTACCCACTGAACCACCGTGACGCCCGAACCAAATTATGTAGGCCAAAACAATAAAAATCAATCCTCTCATTTTACTTAATTGTAGCCACGGTTTACTAGTCACTCAGTTTTCTAAAGAACTAATTTGTTCTCATCATTTAGATTTTCATATTACATGGGAATCAATTATATTGCCCATATACTGCCCATAATGCAGTAACGAGGGAACAAATTATTATATCAAGCACACAACTAAACAAGAGATCACATTATTAGCGTTGTGCTTAAAATGAGGATACGGATTAGTTAAAAATTTTCTGATGTGTTTGTTAATTCGTGACCACAGTATACATATTTATTCCTCCTGCATTCTAATGAGCAGAGAATCATAATTTTGCTGTTGAATGCAGGTAAACAGATCCGCACTGAGCCATTAGGTGTGCCCTCTTTTTCAAAGTTAATGTCCAGCTGGCAGCTCCGACACTTTTTTCCACGCTCAGTTGGGTCTATAATAATCACAATGCAATTTTCGAGCAGGCACAGGTTCCCTCTTTCAGCAAAGTCCAGTCACTCTGATATTTCTGGCCTGATTGGAGCAAGTAATTTTAGTTAGCTCTTGCCATTTTTTGGCGCATGTCAGGGGGTCTGTGAATGGACGCTGGACGTGCCATCTGAGGCTGAGATTAGCCTGACAGCATCTCCAGAGCTTCTCCTCTTCCATTTCACCTCATGTTTCTTTCTCCTAATTCACATCCCTTTGTTTGCCTTTCCCCAATCTCTCTCTCTCTCTCTCTCTCGTTTTCTCCATTGGCACTGCGCTAATCCTCAGCTCGCCGTGCGCTCAGGCTCGGCTGGAAGTGGCCACAGTTGTTATATCCAGGTTGCAATAATGTGGTGCATGAAATTACAGTTGATTACCTGTCAAAGCGGCTCCTCGCCGGTGCGGGATGTGTGAGAGAGCAGCTCAGCCGGTGGCCCGGACCGCAGGGGTGAGAATTTTTATTTACAGTCTACGTGAGAATCCGTCAGGCGCTGCTTTACATTTCGTCCAGACAGGTCAATAACAATGTGTAAATTACTGTGGGGTTTGGGGGGGAATGACCTCCCCTAATTAAGGCTTGATCCCCCCTGAAGGACGTCAAAACAAGATGTATGGTTAGTCGGCCCTTTAATACTGACAAATAGTTTGCTCTGATTTTTAATTTAAATAATTATGTTATTCATTAAAATAATAGATAATATAAATATACATTTGACCACTCCTATAACGGTTCATACCATTGTTAATGCATAATCGCGCCAATCAGTCTATGAGAAAAAAGTCATCCAACAGTCTGTAACTGGCAGATCTGCACCGATGGATACAGTAAGTGTTCACAAGACACTTCTCAAGTAAAATAGCTGTTTGTATCAACATATAGCCTGAAATTAATGTCAAATCAGATGCATAGTTTGACCTACAGTAGCCTAACGTCTGAAATAGCTAATCAGAGCATATATGTAGGTCAGAATGCACTAACTATCCCTCAAAACACTGAAAAATTAAATAAGTCTCATTAATGAACTAGATGTGATTAAAAATAAATACATAAATGACCGAAGCATGTATTACACAAACTAACATTAGGCCTAGCGAAAAAGGTGATCCCCCCCCCTGATCATCAATGCTATTCGCACACTGCTAGTAATAACAATGAAAGTTACCGGCGAGCGCGAACAGAAACAATGAGATTTCCAACAGATGCTGATGTGATTTTCACCTCAGCATGGAAAAAGAGAGAGAAGTGGCCCGCTTATGAAAGAAAGTCGATGCTGAAGTGTTTATTTGTGCTGCTTCTGTTCGCTGTCAATACGGGGCTCGGAGACTGAAACTAACTCTCGCTGTTTAGGGATTAAAACCTCGATAACTTTCCAATCAGGACCAGTGGAAATGCAGTCGATTCATTCACAGCTGAGAAATAAAAAGGTTTGATTGAGAATCCTCACTCTAAAGAGACATTCACATTGACTGATTGAATTGCTTGACGAGTAACTTGTCTGGTAGATGTTTTGGTCCTTTGTAGTTCTTACTCAGTTTTCAAACTGTTGATTATTGCCGTCCTGAAAACTATATTTAATATAAAAAAAAAAACTGGGTTGTGTTAACCAACGTGCTAATTCGTACGATTTGTTCATCCCCCAATCAGAGGTGGGTAGTAACAAATTACATTTACTTTGTTACATTTAATTGAGTAAAATTGTTGGGTAACTTGTACATTTATAGAGAAAAACCTTTACTCTTACTTCACTAAATTTGGTGGTGTTCCTCCGTTTACTGTCAAATGGTAGTAAATATGATTCATATGACTTGTTCAGAGGCGGCACGGTGGCTCAGTGGTTGGCACTGTCACCTCACAGCAAAGAAGGTCACTGGTCTGAGTCCCGGCTGGGTCAGTTGGCTTTTCTGTGTGGAGTTTGCATGTTCTCCCCATGTTCGCGTGGGTTTCCTCCGGGTGCTCCGGTTTCCCCCACAGTCACAACACATGCTCTATAGGTGAATTGGGTAAACAAAATTGGCTGTAGTGTATGAGTGTGTGTGTGAATGAGTGTGTATGGGTGTTTCCCAGTACTGGGTTGCGGCTGGAAGGGCATCCGCTGCGTAAAACAAATGCCGGAATAGTTGGCGGTTCATTCCGCTGTGGCGACCCCTGATAAATAAGGGACTAAGCTGAAGGAAAATGAATGAATGAATGACTTGTTCTGAAATATCGTGAGGTGAAACGTTGGAGAGGTTGTGTCACGAGAGGTTGCTATAGAAACGCGTCTCCTGCTTTCATTTAGCATGAAAAGATAAGATTAAAAGTAACTAGTTACTTGAGTCATTTTTTCATCAGATGCTTTTTTACTCGTACTCGAGTAACTTTTAAAATTGTTACTGTTACTTTTACTTGAGTAAAAAAATCATCAAGTACTTGTACTTTTACTTGAGTATATTTTGGATACTCTACCCACCTCTGTACTCCGCTAAAGATAAAAGTCACCTATATCTTGGATGGTGAGGTTGAGTAAATTAACCACAAATCTAAGTTTTTTGGAGAACTATTATTTTCATTCATTTTCTTTTCGGCTTAGTCCCTTTATTAATCAGGGGTCGCCACAGCGGAATGAACCGCCAACTTATCCAGCATATATTTTACACAGCGGATGCCCTTCCAGCTGCAACCCATCACTGGGAAACACCCATACACTCTTATTCACACACATACACTACGGACAATTTAGCTTACCTAATTCACCTTTAGCGCATGTGTTTGAACTGTGGGGGAAACTGGAGCACCCGGAGGAAACCCACACGGACACGGGGAGAACATGCAAACTCCACAGAGAAATGCCAACTGACCCAGCCGAGGCTTGAACCAGCGACCTTCTTGCTGTGAGGTGACAGCGCTACCCACTGTGCCACCACACCGCCCTAACTATTATTTTTAAAATACTATTATTTCCAACCTTTAAGCTTTAATGTTTGCATAGCAAAGTGGCAGTGTCTATATACAGTGTAAATGTGGTTATCTAATTTTGCATTCCAATTTAATCAGAGTCTGAATCTGAAGTAACTTCAGAAACAGGCGCCACTTGAGGTCATGAATAATTCTACAACTGCTGTTTCATCAAGACGAGGGTGTAATGTCACAGGAACATGACCCAGTTAGATGTGTAGAGTTTGTCATAAACATTAAGTTTTTAAGCAAATAAAATGCAGAGTCTAAGACAGAGACTGGAGTGAAAACGTGGTAAATGCATATTTGTATATCCCACATCAGGGATTCACAGCCGTATTTATCAGCTGAACCTTTGACCTAAAAAGTGTTTATTTAAAATATCCACTGAGATTTGAAGCTGTTTACTCACTCACTTTCCAACAGTTTATTTCCTTCTTTATCAGGTGTTGCCACAGTGGAATGAACCACCAGATTTGGAGCTAATATTTTCTGTATATAATTTAACTACACAGTTGCATGTGGCACAATTCTCTGAAGTCTGAAAATGGTTATTGTTTAATATTAACAAGAAAGATACATCATTGACCATTGTCCAACGCAGTTTTCTCTCTAAAGCTTTCAGAGATGGAAATAAAATCTTAGCATTCTTAAAAAATACTGTATCAGTAACTAAAATTTCAATTATTAGTTACTAATTTTGAATAGAATTGAAGTGCAACTGCTATGCAAGATGCATTTTGGTCATGTACACCTGGTCAGCTGGTGCTTATGCATGTTAAAATAATGAAAAATAATTGAGAGGCTAAATTATTTACATTACTCAAACGATAAAATATTGAGTTCAGTATGTAAATTGCACAGTTTTGCCATGGTAAAACAAATATTAATTCTACTTTTTATAATCACACTTGATAAAAACAGTCTGCAGAAACACTTTGATTGACATTCTCCCGTTGTACGGGTCATCAGAGGGGGAAAGCCCCGCCCATTGGTGACAATCTCTCCCCCATTAGCATAGGACGTTAGTCTGGTTTTTGAATCTGCCTCTATGCTGACACATAGGCATTTGTAGCCCCACCCTGTTTTGAAAAGAGCATCTCATTTGAATTTAAAGCGACAGTCACCAAAATGGCACATTTAGGATCAAAGCCTAAAAGGGGCAGTTTCAAAGAGTTATAAATCATTTCAAGCATTGAGAGTTTTTGATAAATTAAGTGATTTTAAATGTATATTATGAAAAAATGTAAGTGTTTTTTGACCTTAGATACATGTAAACCTATTGTTGACCTCCGAAACAAAATAAGGAACATTTGAAATATCTTAATAGGAGTATTTTAAGAATCTTTGCATTCTGAAGTCATTGCATTTGGGAACAGAGATGAGGTTCTCAAGGTGAATGCGTACCTTGTCTCTAGGGGTCAAACAACAAAAAATAAGGTCAAGATTCTTGGTGTGATTCTGGAGTCAGATCTGAATTTCAGTAGTCATGTCAAAGCAGTAACTAGCATACTATCATCTCAAAAACATTGCAAGAATTAGATGCTTTGTTTCCAGTGAGGACTTAGAGAAACTTGTTCATGCTTTTATCACCAGCAGGGTGGATTACTGTAATGGACTCCTCACTGGCCTTCCCAAAAAGACAGTCAGACAGTTGCAGCTGATCCAGAACGCTGCTGCCAGGATTCTGACCAGAACCAGGAAATCAGAGCACATCACACCTGTCCTCAGGTCTTTACACTGGCTCCCAGTTACATTCAGAATAGATTTTTAAGTATTATTACTGGTCTATAAATCACTAACGTAACTCACTGAATACAAACTAACAGATCACTCAGATCATTAGGATCAAGTAAATAAAAAATTCCAAGGGTCAAATCAGGGTGAATCCACTTTCAGCTACTAACAGCACCCCCCTCTGCTGGAATCAGCTTCAAGAAATGATCAGATGTGCTCCAACATTAGACACATTCAAATCAAGACTGAAAACACATCTGTTTAGCTGTGACTTTACTGAATGAGCACTTTGCTACGTCCCACAGATCGCACTATTATGTATTTCTTTTCTTTTTTTTATTCATTTAAAACCTGTTTTAACACATTTAATCTGTTTTTATCTGTTTTTAATAATTGTTATTTATTAAATTCTCGGTTTATACTTTAGAAATGAACAGCGCTGGATCTCAAGGTGATTCATTTGCTTCACATTAACTTTGAAATTCATAAGAACCACTCGGAGACCTCTCAAACAAACCAAGGGCCTCGTTCGTGGAGCTTGAACACAAGTACATCCAACTGCACGGAAATTTATCTATGCAAATTATGCTTAAGAAAAGGTTTGCAAATGATCCCTGCTCATGTCTAATGAATGAGAAGAGAGACTGTAATCATTTATTGTCTGTTTATTTGAAGTGCTACATCTGCACACACACATACACACACATATACATGCTATCAATCCATCAGGACGCAGGAAGACATGAGGTTGGCTTTGAAATGAATGTGACAAAGACAGATTTCTCTCTCTCTCTTCCTCTGTCTTCATCTCTCTCTCTCTCTCTCTCTCTCTCTCTCTGATTAGCAGGGGCTGAAGGCTATGTCTGACTTTTCCTCCCACTGATGGTCTTTGAGTTTGATGCTTTGCATGTTAAATGCCGTTTCTTTAAAAAGCATTCTCTATTAAGACATTCGTAACTTCATATTCCAGCTGTGTCGCCTCGCGCAGACAAGATATTTACTTTCAAAAGCAAACTTTGGGACGGCCAGCATGTGAATGAACTTCCAGAATCCATCCACAGACCTTTAGCGGCAAACAAATTAGCCTCGCTGCAAGCCGCCGCGAGCATATGGAATGCACGGCGCGTCTCCTGCCTGACAACATTCAGATTTATGAGCATTAGAGGCTCCGGTTGGCATGCATAAGTCATGAGCTCAGGCATATTTAGAAGAGTTAGCGGTAATTCACTGATATGTCAGAGGTTTTGAGAGACAATAGCTTTACAGAGAGCTGCGGTGAATGCCAGAAGATAGGGGTCTGCTGTATGACAAGAGCGGCGCAAGTCGGAGACGGGCCACAAGTGTGTATTCGGATATCGGTGCGGAAAAGAGCAGTGGTTCTCCACTCATCCTGTCAGATGGCTGCCTCTGGGTTTTTTGACAAGGAGGAGCAGCGCTAACCTTTGTACCAATTGCAACCTGACAGTTGATCATTCACTTTTTTATAAACACTTAATGATTCTGGAAAGTAAATGTGCATTTCTGAGTATGCTTCATGCAGTTGAGTGGATTTGACACACTCTTTCTTGGTGTGTAAGTTGCTTTGGATAAAAGCGTCTTGTAAAGGAATAGATGTAAATGGAAGTTATTCTGCCTTGGACACTTGTTTTGGAATCTACTGCTGTATCTGGTATGTATGTATATATAGTGGCTAATAAATGTCTCTATAGTGGCTGAACATGATATATATTATTATGGTTTTGGTATAGCCTACCTTACAGTCAACATTTAGATGAATAAATCTATGTTTTAAGCTATAGAGCAAAAAGTTTTCATATATAGATGCAAATATAGTCATACGAAGACATATAGTCTTTTTAATGCACTTTCGTTTTAGTTACCAACACTAAAAAATGCAGGGTTCCACACAATTCATTCATATTGTCCCAACACAAATCGATTAAGTTCACTTTACAGATTTAACAAATTTAAGTGGATTGAACATAAAAAATGAAGTCGTCCCAACGACATCTCAATAATTGTGTTGTTTCAGTTCATTTAATATAAGTAGTTTGAACAAGCAACAATTTTTTTGGAGTGAATAACGAATCACATATACACTCAAGATAACGGTCTGCTGTATGGCAAGAGCGGCATGAGTCGGAGACGGGCCATACGTGTGTATTTGGATATTGGAGCTGAAAAGAGCAGTGGATCTCCACTCATTCTGTCACATGGCTGCCTCTGGGTTTTTTGACAAGGACGGACAGCGCTAATCTTTTCACCAATTGCAACCTGACAGTTGATCATTCACGTTTTTATAAACACATGATGATTCTGAAAAATATATGTGCAATTCTAAGTGTGCTTCATGCAGTTGAATGGATTTGACACACTCTTTCTTGGTGTGTAAGTTGTTTGGATAAAAGCATCTGGTAAAGGAATAGATGCAAATGTAAGTTAGTCTGCCTTGGACACTTGTTTTGGAATCTACTGCTGTATCTGATGTGTGTATGTGTATATATAGTGGCTAATAAATGTCTCTATAGTGAATAAACATGATATATATTATTATGGTTTTGGTATAGCCTACCTTACAGTCAACATTTAATCTAATAAAACTATGTTTTAAGCTATAGAGCAAAAGGTTTTCATATATAGATGCAAATATAGTCATACGAAGACATATAGTCTTTTTAATGCACTTTCGTTTTAGTTACCAACACTGTAAAAAATGCAGGGTTCCACACAATTCATTCATATTGTCCCAACACAAATCGATTAAGTTAACCAAACGACATCTCAATAATTGTGCTGTTTCAGTTCATTTAATATAAGTAGTTTGAACAAGCAACAAAAACATTTTTTGAAGCGGGTGCATACACTCAAGATAACGGTCTGCTGTATGACAAGAGCGGCGCAAGCCCCACGTGCGTATTCCGATATCGGTGCAGAAAAGAGCAGTGGTTCTCCACTCATTCTGTCAGACGGCTGTCTCTGGGTTTTTTGACAAGGACGGGCAGCTCTAACCTTTTTACCAATTGCAACCTGACAGTTGATCATTCACATGCAAAACGGAGGCATTCAGGGTGCGAGTCCTTCATTACACAGAGGATCGCACCGTTTCCCAGAAGCCCCACTGTCAAAGACGTCCCCTTCTTTTGGAGAGGGGCCACTTTTCACAGGACTGATAAACATAACTGTGTCAATGCTGAGATTTTCCTTAGTGTGTAGGTGGCTTTTGTGCTCGTAATGAAGCTGGAAACTGGGTGACTAGGGATTTTTTTTGTATTCACATATTTCTTTTTGACTATGCCTATTGCTATTATTGGAAAAGAAGGTCATGTCAATGTACCATGTCTTTCAGTAATATCTGAATTTTATCTTTCATAACTCAGCAATTACAGGCTTTGATGAGGCATGGTGAAGGACATGGTATTTTGAAGTAGTCATATTTCTTTATAGGCAGCATTTAAAGAGACCTTTTAGAAAACCACAAGTTTAAAGTGTGTATTCAATGCAATCTCATGGCAGTTCGTAACTTTTTGATTTAGTGGCTATAATTCGAATCAACTTGTACGATCTCATTAGTACGATTTGCTCATCCTCCAATGACGGTTGGGTTTAGGGGTGGAGTTTGGTGCCACGCCTCGTTTTAAAAATCATACATTTTCGTACGAATGAACTCGTATGAATTCGTACGAATTAACCACTAAACTGACAAAAATGTAAAATAGTTGTTTCCTAGTGTATTTAAGCTGGTGCAGTTACATATGTGGAACACACATGAAATACTTGTGAAACACAGTTTGGGATCATTTTAATTTGAAACCCATGTGATCAAAACACAAGATGAACATTTCACATAAGAATGTTCCAAAAAAGAGTTGGACAATCTGATGTTCTACCAGCACCACAACCACAGAAACCGCTTCACATTTTCTTACAGCGAGTTATATTGCATCACACACTCTATGGCACATACGGTAGGCACATTTTTTAAACTGCAGATTTGCAGTTTATACACAAAGAGTTTCCTCATGAAAATGTGTTTCGATGATTTTGGTGAGCTTTAGGAAATCATGCAGAGGAGTGGGCTTGACAAACCACCTGTAGGAGGCACACTTTTTTCCACTCCATATGCACTAGACATTCATTCATTTTCCTTCAGCTTAGTCCCTTTATTAATCAGGGGTTGCCACAGCGTATAGATTCCGCCAACTTATCCAGCATAAGTTTTACGCAGCAGATGCCCTTCCAGCTGCAACCCAGCACTGGGAAACACCCATACACTTATGCATTCAAACACATACACTATGGCCAATTTAGCTTATTTAATTCACAAGCGCATGTCTTTGGACTGTGGGGGAAACTGGAGCTCCCAGAGGAAACCCACACGAACACGGGGAGAATATGCAAACTCCACACAGAAACGCCAACTGACCCAGCCGAGGCTCGAATCAGCGACCTTCTTGCTGTGAGGTGACAGTGCTTACCACTGAGCCATGCACTAGACTTTTTTTTTTTCATTAACACTTCATGTTTCTGGAAAGTATTTGTGCAATTCTGAGTGTGCTTCATGCAGTTGAGTGGATTTGACACACTCTTTCTTGGTGTGTAAGTTGCTTTGGATAAAAGCGTCTTGTAAAGGAATAGATGTAAATGTAAGTTATTCTGTCTTGGACACTTGTTTTGGAATCTACTGCTGTATCTGGTATGTATGTATATATAGTGGCTAATAAATGTCTCTATAGTGGTTAAACATGATATATAATATCATGGGAATACCTTACAGTCAATATGCATTCATTCATTTTCTTTTTGGCTTAGTCTCTTTATTAATCTGGGATCGCCACAGCATAATGAACCGCCAACTTATCCAGCATATGTTTTAAGCAACCCAACACTGGGAAACACCCATACACTCTTGCATTCACACATACACTATGGACAATTTAGCTTATTCAATTCACCTATAGCGCATGGACTGTGGGGGAAACCGGAGTACCCGGAGAAAGCCCACGCGAACACTGGGAGAACATACAAACTCCACACAGAAGTACCAACTGACCCAACCGGGGCTCAAACCAGCGACCTTCTTGCTGTGAGGTGATCGCGCTACCCGCAGCGCCACCGTGACGACCTTGAAGATTCATATATAGATGCAAATTTAGTCATTCTAAGACATAAAGTCTTTTTAATGCACTTCAGTTTTATTTACCAATGACAAAACATGTACACTCATGGGTCAGAAAAAAAAGAAAGAAAAGTTTTTATGGATCAAATAAATATACAGTATAATAAAGCTAATGTGTGTTTTTTTTCCCTACACACATTAGAATCCTGTCAGTGAAATTTATTACAGGAATCATTTGACGACATATTAAAATTCTCATTGAATTGCCTGTTCTGGAAGAACCATAATTTGGTACTCTTTTGGACAATTTCTTCATATAAAGTGTATGTACAGTGGTGTGAAAAAGTGTTTGCCCCCTTACTGATTTCTTTTGAGGATCTTTTGGTCTACTTCACTTTGTCAGGCAGGTCCTATTAAAGTGATTTCTTGATTGCGAACAGGTGTGGCAGTATTTAGGCCAGTGCGTGGCTAGAAAAATTAAACTAAACCAGAGTCAAGTTATGTTTTAACAGGGGGCAAACACTTTTTTCACGCAGGGATATGTAGTTTTTGAATTTGTTTTCCCTTAATAATAAAAACATTCATTTCAAAACTGCATGATGTGTTTACTTGTGTTATCTTTGACTAATATTTAAATTACTTTGATGAGCTGAAACATTCAAGCATGAAGTAGTCATTTTAAATTTTTATACTTGACCCCTAACAACCATGCCACTCTGATGCTCGGTTTGAACTGCAGCAGTAAAAAGAAAAAATCGTCCTGACCATGTCCACATGCCTAAATGCATTGAGTTGCTGCCATGTGTTTGGCTGATTAGAAATTTGCGTTAACGAGCAGTAATTTGTTTGATGAGCTGAAACATTCAAGCATGAAGTAGTCTTTTTAAATCCTTATACTTGACCCCTATTCTTCAAACCACATGGTTTTGCCCATTTGTTAGTCATTATTTTATATATTAAAGCATAATAGCATTTAGAATGATCACTTATTATTTATCAATTTTAATAAGTACGGGTCAGAATAAATATGTTGTTTAATCTTGTACATAAATACAAAATCTGCTACTCTGAATATCAATTAAACATTATTTCCCGAACAGTTTGATTTTATTTTCACATACTGTAAGGCATTTGAAACAAGTACTGTCTTGTATTTAATATGTAAAATCACTTTATTTTTGAGTATTTATTTTTCTGCAGACAGGGGAAATCGGTCTGCCAGCTTATTGTAGACTTGGCTAGTGAAATGTCCAACATATTTATTTACTATTCTGGAACTGTCGCTTGATAAATAAACACCCTGGAAGTCCTGAACAGCTTTGTGGATGTACTGTGTAACCAAGATGCCCAAAGAAATAAGCAAACCAACAATGATGCACCAATAAAAGTGACTGACAACAAGAATATCTTCCACTACCAGTCATTTAAATCAGGGTCTGGAACAGCACACAGGGGTAAAGATGTATGAGATTGTTTACTTATGGCAGATGATAAGATGCTGTTTAAATGACAGGTTACTAACAGCACATAAATCATTTGTTATACTGGTCTGATCAGCTGAGATAGGGGAAGATTCCAAGAAAGAGTATACTGAGGTGTGAAAATGTGTCATTCCACTGCTAAATTCAACAGGAATCATATACACTCACCGGCCACTTTATTAGGTACACCTTACTAGTACCAGGTGTGACCCCCTTTTGCTGCAGAACTGCCTTAATCCTTCATGGCATAGATTTAACACGGTACTGGAAATATTCTTCAGAGATTTTGGTCCATATTGACAAGATAGCATCACGCAGTTGCTGCAGATTTGTCGGCTGCACATCCATGATGTGAATCTCCCGTTCCACCAAATCCCAAAGGTGCTCTATTGGATTTAGTTCTGGTGACTGTGGAGGCCATTTGAATACAGTGAACTCATTGTCATGTTCAAGAAACCAGTCTAAGATGATTTGCGCTTTTTGACATGGCGCGTTATCCTGCTGGAAGTAGCCATTAGAAGATGGGTACAATGTTGTCATAAAGGGATGGACATGGTCAGCAACAATACTCAGGTAGGTTGTGGCGTTGACACGATGCTCAATTGGTACTAATCGGCCCAAAGAGTGCCAAGAAAATATCCCCCACACCATTACACCACCACCACCAGCCTGAACCATTGATACAAGGCAGCATTTCGGACCATTCTCAGTAAACCCTAGAGATGGTTGTGCGTGAAAATCCCAGTAGATAAGCATTTTCTGAAATATTCAGACCAGCCCGTCTGGCACCAACAACCATGCCACATTTAAAGTCACTTAAATCACCTTTCTTCCCTATTTTTGAACTGCAGCAGATCGTCTTGACCATGTCTACATGCCTAAATGCATTGAGTTGCTGCCATGTGATTGGCTGATTAGAAATTTGCGTTAACGAGCAGTTGGACAGGTGTACCTAACAAAGTGGCCGGTGAGTGTACATACACTCTAAAATAAGACGTTTCTTTTCGTTTCTTTTGGCAAACACTTTTTTTTAACGCAGGGATATGTAGTTTTTTTATTTGTTTTCCCTTAATAATAAAAACGTTCATTTAAAAACTTCATGATGTGTTTACTTGTGTTATCTTTGACTAATATTTAAATTACTTTGATGAGCTGAAACAAGCATGACAAACACACTACTGTACCTCCTTAAGTAAACAGCAGTTTCTGCATTAAATGTTTCCAGCTAAACCAACAGCATTTCAGCAAGATCATAACACTTCACTCTTCTTTTTGGATTTAATTAGAAACGTTATATCTAGACATTATATATCTATTAGTGCCGTTCATGAGGGTTGTGTGTGTGTGTGTGTGTGTGAGTTCCACTGACTGATCGATAGATTGATTGATAACTCAGGCTAATTGTGTTCCTTTAACATGTAGGTGTGTTTGTTCTGGAGTGACAGAGTTCTATATCTGGAGAGAATATTCTATATCGCCGTGGCGCCACGGGTCAGTCTCCATGGCTACAGCTGTGTGGGATGATCCTGATTTATATCAGAGGTAAATTTAGGATTAGCTCTCAGCAAACGGCAACACAATGATAGCTGCAGTCGCTGTCTCCTGCAGTCTGTGTCTTTCTGCCACTCAGGTGTTTGCTAATGAAAAAACACAGTTCATGGTAATAATAAAATACATGGTAACATTTTAGGTTATGTACCAATTCTCGCTAATATCTACTGTGGTGGCTTATTACCTGATCATTTTAATGTAGCCTATATTAATATTAGGATATTGGCTGTTTATTAATATGTATAAAGTACATGATCATATTCTACATTAATACCTCAATATAACTGCTACCTTAATTACTATTAGTTAGCAGCAAATTAGAAGTTTGAGCTAAAGGCCGTAGTTAATGGTTGATTAATAATGAGAATTGTCAACACAATATCACAGCAATTCGTAACTTTTTTATTTAGTGGTTAATTTGTACAATCTCATTCGTACAATTTAGTATGATTTCCTAATCCCCCAATGGTGGTTGGTTTTAGGGGCAGGGTTGGGCGCCACCTTTTTAAAATCGTACATTTTCATATGACTAAACTTGTACAAATTAGCCACTAAACTGACAAAATGTAAAATAGTTACTTTTCCTCTTGAGATCAGGTTGGAATTGTAGCTTAAAATAAAGTGTGACCAAATACATCATGAAAAGCGTGCAACTTCTTGTAACACTATGATAAAATATCATTATAATTTTATTTAAGGATGCCTCAAACTAATAAAAGTCACAATAAAGATGTTATAATGTCACAAAATAGTCTATTTCAAATAAATGCTGTTTGTTTCTATTCATCAATGGTCCTGAAAGAAAATGTATCACTGTATGTACAAATACTCAAGAACTTGAAGCCAGAAGTCGCCAAGGTAGTATAGGTTAGGCAAAAGGTAACTAAGCATTAAAATTACGTAGTAAATTCTATATTATTAAAACTGCCTTTCGTGACTGATACCTGTACTATTATTGATGCAAAAATATGAATTCATATTTGCAAGCATCTATTTAGAAACATTTCATCATGACAGTGATACTACAAGGGTGGCACGGTGGCTCAGTGGTAAGCACTGTCGCCTGACAGCAAGAATGTTGCTGGTTTGAGTCCCGGCTGGACCAGCTGGCATTTCTGTGTGGAGTTTGCATGTTCTCCCTGTGATGGCGTGGGTTTCCCCGGGTTGCAGCTGGAAGGGCAAACATATGCGTAAAACATATACTGGAATAGTTGGCGTTTTTTTCCGCTGTTGTGACCTCTAAAATAGAGACGAAGCCGAAGGAACATTAATGAATTATTGATACAAGTTCTATAGCCAATACATAGTCTACGTTTCACCCTAAATATATTATTTTCAAAAATTAAGTGCATTTTTCTTTTAATATACGGATATACGAAATATAAATGTATTCAGCCCCACCCTGAGGAGACATAAGGTCTGTTTAAATTTATATTTAGTTAGTTTAACATGTATATTGAGAAATTTGGCAGATACATTTGTGATGATGCAACTAACACATGCAGACTTCTGAGTATAAGTGTTTAATGCAGGTTTATGCATTGTCATATCACTTAGCTCTTTTTTGACATTTCACTCACGTTTTTGACGTTTATTGGCATCCTTTCCAAGCTAAATAATCTGCCAATAAGGTAACTAAAATAATCTTATTTTAAACATAATACAAGATTATTTTACTTACCCAACTGGTGAATTATTAAGCTTCTTTAAAGGAAAAACTTAATTTTGACTTGTTCACAAAAACATTTTTTTTTTTATGTGACTTAAAAATACTTCTTGAATTAAGACTTTTTAGATATTAATATTGGAAACAAGACAGAAACAAGCATTTTTGCATTATAGAAGGAGCAGATGCAAATCAGTAAAACTAACCATATGATTTTGTTAGCTCACATTGCTAGTTTTGAGGTGAACAATTCACCAGTGCATGTCATTAAGAAAAAAATGACAATGAAATAGAAAAATGGCCCATTTTACAAGTCTCTAAACAGTTTTACCGTTTTGAAATCCATTCAGCCAATCTTTGGGTCTAGCTGGAGAACTTTTAGCTTAGCTTAGCATAAATCATTGAATCAGATTAGACCATTAGCATCTCGCTCAAAAATGAAATGGCCCTTGTAATCTAAAATTAAAATCTGAAAATGCACTTCCTGTTTGTTTTCAGTTAAATTCCCAGATTAGGTCTGTCTGAGGTAGTGGGCGTGGCTAACATACTTAACCACGCCCCTCCAACTCTCAGTTTTGACAACAAACAGAAATGGTGAGGAGGAGTGTCCATTGGGTTGTATTAACTCTCCCAAAACCCATTTCCTGATCTTTCCGAATTAATTGCCTACTTTACTACATCCAATCAGCTCGCAGTAGAAAAAACAAGCCACGCCCACTGCATTCTCATTTGATACTCCATTTCTCTAGGAACTAAGGGAAAAAGAAACGGTCACAGCTTCCGGTTCTTTCAATTTTAAGTGTTTATGGTCTGTTCAAATCCATTACCCAAATTACGCTAAATAAAAACAGTCCTAATTCCCTAAGTAAGCATGGTTCTCTTACCGTAACGTTTTGCTCATTTCACTTCAAAACTAGCTCTTTGTCTTGCATGTGTGGACAGACATTCACATCATTCTCATTTTCATTGTGGCCGCTCAGACATGATCAAATGAGCTTAGCTGTTAATGAAAGGCTCGCTGACGGCTCTGTTCTGTAAAGGACAAGATAACGCTGTACAGTTCACACTGCGTCCGTGTGTGTGTGCGCGTGTATGTGTGTGTGAAATGAGCAGCAGTAATTGAATGAGTTCTCGTTCTCGCAGAGGATCATGATAACCTCACTCTCTGTCCCTGCGGACCCTGATTAAGTTCTGCAGTCCTACTGAAGCGAGGTCTCTCTCATCACCCCTAAATTACAGCCGACAGAAAGAGTGCTCTGTCATTATGACTCTGACCGACTTCATCGCAGAGGATTAAGGGTCACTTGTGTTGGCCAAAGATTGTCTGATAAAACAATAGTCTCGTGTAGCCAGACTTCGGACTATCAGCATAAAGTTTTGCCCACTTTGCAGTGTATTCGGATAGATAACTATGCTTAGATAAGAAGAGGATTAGCAGAATTAGTGCAGCAAAATATCGATTACCAGTGATTCTGCGAATACAGACAATTCCACCAATCAGAGAGAGATGCAGTGAACATGGATTTTTAGCTCCACCCACTCCTAATTAGTACTGCAATGTAGAACAGTTGAATTACTCACTCTATGCTTTCAAATTACTTAACATTTAATAATACTTAATATTTATATGTCTATAGATACATCAAACTAGGCTTTTACTAGTATCAAATTTTCTTGTAGCAATTAATTACTGGAGCTTTTATGGTATATGGTAATATCAAAATATGACCAAAGCTACAAAAAAATATTACTTTAACAGGTATAACCAAAAAAAAAAACTGTGTATTGCTTTATTGTATAAACATGTTCAGAGTAAATTAATGGTCCTAAAAAATAAAAGGATGATAAAGTAACACTATGTCTTATTAGTAAATTCAATTAAATTCAATTCAAGTTTATTTCTATAGCGCTTTTCACAATGTAGATTGTGTCAAAGCAGCTTAACATAGTTCAAGTAAAGTCCACATTTCAGAGTTGAAGTTCAGTTTAGTTTAGTTTAGTTCAGTGTGGTTTAAACCTCACTGCTGAAAGTTCAAACACTGTAGAGCAAATCCACCGAAACACAGCTCGACAAGTCCTGATCCAAGCAAGCCAGTGGCGACAGTGGCGAGGAAAAGAAACTTCACCAATTGACGAAGTGATGGGAAAAAAAAAAAAAAACGAGAGAAACTAGGCTCTGTTAGGCACGACCATTTCTCCTCTGGCCAAACTTCCTGTTCAGAGCTGCAGTCTAGGCGCTGGAGGCTGAAGAAGCTGGACGTCCATCGTGGAGAAGCTGCAGGTGTGAGTAGGGCACCGGCGGGCGATCAGGTTGGCCCGCAGGATCAATGTGGTCATTCGTTTATCACGGTGGACATAAAGGAATCAGTCTCATGCACTCCATTTCTCCATGACGACCACAGCATCAGCTCGGGATACGACCTGGTCCAGGATTATGGATACCCTGGGATCATCTCTTCACAGGTCTTGGATCGCATCAATGGCGCTGCATAGTCTCTAGGGACCTCGGAATGAGTATCCCCAGGTGGAAATAGAGAATAAAGAAAATAATTAGCGTAGCTGCTGTTCATAGTGTATTTAAACGAGATGCAAAAATGGAGTGTTATAAATGAAAATAGCAGTTAAATAAACATAGAAACAAACATGTAAAGCATATGAGAGTTTCTAACACAATGTCTGGTGTATTGAGGAGTGTGTCCTACAGGTTGTGTACATGTAAATGATATGTAAATGTCATTAGTAAATTCATTCATTCATTTTCCTTTGGCTTAGTCCCTTTATTCATCAGGGAATGAACCGCCAACTTATCCAGCATATGTTTTACGCAGCGGATGTCCTTCCAGCTGCAACCCAGTACTGGAAAACACCCATACACTCTTACATTCATACACATACACTACGGACAATTTAGTTTATTCAATTCACCTATAGTGCATGTCTTTGGACTGTGGGGGAAAACGGAGGACCTGGAGGAAAACCACGTGAACACGGGGAGAACATGCAAACTCCACATAGAAATGCCAACTGACCCAGCCGGGACTCGAACCAGCGACAGTGCTAACCACTGAGCCACCGTGTCGCCCCTTCTTTAGTAAATAGTAAGTGTAAAAGAGAAATAGCCATATTAGTTATTAGTTATGTTGAAGTTAATAAAAGTAAGCTGAATTTTATTAGCTATTGACTATACATTTAATAAAATGACCATGAGTTTCAATTTTATTTCCACGTTATTTGTTGTTAACTTACAAATTAACATCCCCTAAGATTATTAAATGCGTTTGTAGTTGTCATTACATTGACTTCAGCTAAATTAACTGATGTGATAATGATATAATGATAAAGATATACTTTTAAAGATCATTTCAAATGTAATAGGCTATCACAACTATAATAGCGCTGATAACACTGAGCTGGAATCAGTTTTAGCACCATTTTTCACCCCAATTGAAGACGATAACTGTCACAATAACAATAACTATATTTTCAAACATCATTATAAGTTTAAAATCACAAAAATATGATTTAATGTGGAACTATATATAATTGTAATCAGTTTTAGAACGATTTATATTTCTTGCTAGCGATAGATAACAGCACTGACAGCCAATCAGAATACATCCTGCTTTTAAAGCGACAGGTGACACGTGACAGAAAGCTAACGTGTGGGTGTAGATGCTAATACTGTTATCATTCTAGTTATCTTCATAGTTATCTCGTTTTTTTTTTGTGTGGAAAACAAGCCATATAGGCCTACTTATTGATTATTGGGGTAAAGTTGGTTTTATATTTGCACATTCGTTCATTTTTGAACACTGACAATTTTGAATTAGTTCTGAAATCCCATGCAAGTTTGACTTCAAAACAACACTAGCGCTATTTAATTAGCTGTGAGCAATCAATGTTGTACTTTGATAGTCATTGGCTGCTAATACGATTTAGAATTTGCATAGAACGCTTTTCTGAAATTATATTAAGAAGGTGAAAGTCCGAATGTGCGAATATAAAACCCAACTTTTCCTCAATTCTGCTGCAGGGGTATTTTCTGGTTTGGACGGAACTGAAATGCGTTATTCTGCCGACTGTGTGTTTGTTGCCTCTGATCCTGGTCCTGTCTGAAAGGGTGAAGATGCTCAAAGTCAGACCTTCAAACTGACGGCGGGCCGCTGAGATGAAATGTCCCACAGAGGTAAGGCTACAGCACCTCACAGGACTTCACTCATGCTGTTTGTTCTCTTATGCACTTTCAGTTTGTTTTTCTGTGAGGTGAGAGGAAACCGAGAGACAGACACAATGAGATCGTTTTACATTTCACTCACGCAGGGATTCTTTTCAAAGATAACTGCTCTTTAAAAAAGCATGAAGTAAAAACGGACACGATTTACTTTCCAAGTAAATGTTGCTGGTCTCGTTTGTGCAGGAGTCTTGTTTTTCTGAAGACTATAATAATATAAAAGATTGCCTTAAAACTCTTCAAAGTGTACTCCCTTTCTCTTTTTGATGCTGTTCTTTTTGTCATCTGCCAGCAGGCAACATAATATTAAACAGTAACACTAAAATCTGAGAGGATAAAAGTTAATATCCCACTCTTGAATTTTTAAAAAACGATTAAGGGAGTTTTTTTTTAACTTGGAAATACGCAGTTTTAACAAGTTCAAATGCCATAATATTGTTTTATTCAGAGTGTTTAAAATAATTGTACATTTCATGTAGGCTGTTTTTTAAAGGGACTAAATGAATGAATTTTCATGTATACTCACACATTTTACACGTTAATTTCACGGCAATCTGTGAACAGCTTGAACAAAACTTTAAGGGTTAGTTCACCCAAAAATGTAACTTCTATTATTAATTACACTAGTCTGTATAGTAGTGCTGCACGATATTGGAAAACTCTGACTTTGCGAAATTTTATTTTGCTGCGATTTATATTGCGATATGAATACAATTTCGGCAGATGACTTGAATAGCTCTATTTGGAATAAAATCATTAACTTTGATTGGAATAATCTTGTATAGGAGTGAATCAAAGAAATTGCAAGAATAAATAAATAAGATCGAGCAGAGATAAAAGTGAAATAAGTAGTCAGATATTCAGGTACAGTGATACGATATGATATTATCATGATATTTTGCCCCTGATAATGATAGATCACGATATCAGCGATATATCACAAGAAAACCATCCACAATATTTCACGATATTTGTAAATGAAGAGGGGAAAATGCATCAAAAAGTTATAAGATGTTATAAGATGTATTTCTTTTATATAAATGGTCACATATAGACCATTTCAATGCGTTGATGTCATTGGCCCATGAACATTTCCTACTTATTATCAAACTATTTCATAACTGTAACAAGAGGCAATTCAATCATAACTTAATGTTAAAACAGCTATAATGACATTATTTATCAATATGTGGACCTTTTTGGATTCTCAGAAGCTATAGAAATTAAAAATGTAAAACAGGAAATACGTTGGGACCATTGTTTTTGTTTACATCCCTCGAAATGGTCTGTATTTCTTAGAATTGCAACATTGATATATGTTTGATCCACCATTACAAGAAGTGCCACCTCATGCATATCTATATTTTTTTCCTGCCCCTATTATTGAATAATCAAATGTAATGTATAATGTAAACACTGTACATTCTTCATTGCTGATCAACTATAATCATTTATTCCAGATATCTCCCTGAACAATCAACACAAAGCATGTAAATAGTTCTTTGTTTAAACCCTGTAATTTCTCATACCTATTAAAATGTTATAGATTCATATTATAGCTGCAGTTGTGAATATCAGATATCTGACAGATTTTCATGTATACTCACAAATTTCACCCATTAATTTCATGACAATGTGTGAACAGCTTGAACAAAACTTTAAGGGTTAGTTCACCCAAAAATGTAACTTCTATTATTAATTACACTAGTCTGTATAGTGAAATGAACTGCTCATGAATGCCGTACCACCATATTAATATTCTCTAAAATGCTCTTTCATTCTTTTTAATTAAAAAAAAGAAATTATATGACTTGGATTAAACATTGCATAACAATGCAATTTTATTCCAGACGTCTCTTTGAACAATCAAGACAAAGCATGTAAATAGTTCTTTGTTTAAACCCTGTAATTTCTCATACCTATTAAAATGTTATAGATTCATATTATAGCTGCAGATGACTGACATATTTTCATGTATACTCACTAATTTCACACATGAATTTCATGACCATGTGAGAACAGCTTGGACAAAACCTAAAGGGTTAGTTCACCCAAAAAATGTAATTCTATTATTAATTACTCACCCTATGTCATTCCAATCCTCGAGACCTTTGTTCGTCTTTAGGAACACAAATTAAGATATTTTAGATGAAATCCGAGAGCTCTCTCATCCTCCATAGACAGCAAGGTTTCCGAAAAAATATCAAATAATATGCCTAAAACAGACCAAATACCTTCAGTGATTCAATTCGAATATTATGAAGCTATAATAATACATTTTATATAATGAAAATAACTTTTTTTCTCTTCAGTGTCAGTATAGGGTGCGCATTCAGAGAGCACTGTGATCTTTTTGCTGAGGTATACCTCAAATGTGCCTGCGCTTTGATTCCAATCCGCTTGTTAAGTGTGACGTCACGCGAAGCGGCTTCCGGGTCCAAGCGCTTTATTAAACTGTATGGTGAGACTCATTAAAGGGTAATAATAAATGTTTACAAAGCGATGTAATACTTTCGAAAATCGCGATCGCAATATATATGTCCATGCCTAATATCCGATGGACAGAAAGTGATACATTTTTTATAAATTGTTAAAATTTTGGTATTTGTGATGCAGCAAGCCCAGAGGATGATGTGTACACCATGATTTGATATAAAATTCACTTTAATGTGTGATATGACTAAAAAGTGATCATAAACGAATATTTTCTCAATTCAAATGAGTAGCGGCTTGGACCCGGAAACAGTATTCCATGCATCACCGATACGTCACGACTTAACAAGCGGATAGGGGAAGTTTGTATGTGGGCATCAGGGGTGCCCCTGAAAGAGTGCCTTATACTGCCAATTTATTGCCAACTTTGTGTCAAACCCAACAGTTTGGTTACATTTTATATTTACATTTTGAAACTAACTGTCGGTTTGTCCATATTTGACTCAATGCCGTGTTAAAACAACCCAGCATTAGGGCTGTGCAATATGACAATATATATTGCATTTACAAAATTAAAAAAAGTATGTCGTTTCATAGTATGCTCTATGGTTTATTTCATGGCGTCACAAAACACATTGTTTACATCAATACCCTTTTATAATTTTTATGAGCACAGTATTAAATCCTATCGCTGGAACAGAAACATGAATAACAACATTTTGAGAATCATTTGCAATCTTGAAAGTACAACGTTTACATTTTGCTTTTTATTTAGAAATCTATTTTTTTTTTTGTATGTTGGACCTGTAATCATTAGTTTTTAAAAGTGTTTTATAGTTTGTTCGTATTTACTATATTTCTACTTTTCTAATCAAACATTTGCCTTTAAAGTTCTGAATAAAGTGAAAAATATGATCACATATGAATGAGTCAATTTAATATAGTATAAACTTTAAAATGTAAAAAAAAAGAAATAGTCCTTTACATGTGGTCAATATAAATATAAACTATTAGTTGATTGAATTTACAGAAATGGTACTATATTTTGTTATCAGGATATGAGATGACTTGTTTCATCATGTATGAGATTTATGTCATATCACCCAGCCCTACCCAGCATACATATCCACTTTTATATATTACATACAGTAGTCCCTCGCTATAATGCGGTTCACCTTTCGCAGCCTCGAAGTTTCGTGGATTTTTTTTTGTGCAATTTCGTATGTTTTTTTTTAATATATATTTTAAATGCATAAATTTGACTTTGGCATGCTTAAATTACTTGATTTAGATTTTGTGTCATGTCCACATTCCTCCTCATTCGTTTCACTTTATGTATGTTGTGTATAAACTCAATGAGCATGAGCAGATGGGTTGGGGTTTCATAGTGTTTTACTACAATTAGTTCTTATTTCACATGACTTTTCAGGGCTCAACATTAAGGATTTACCAAATTTTTCTCTGGCCACACCAAAAATAAACAAATAACAAATTATTTCTCAGCTGCAAATTTTAACTAATAAACAAAAATAAAAACAAGCAAAATATAGTTGTGTACATGCACTTTTTTATTAATCAAAACCTTTCTTTAAAAAAAAAAAAAGACATTTTAAAAAGAATTATTGTCATATATCTAAATCTTTCTCCTATTAAATCAAAGTTATTGTAAAGGATGATAATTAAACCTTAAATAAAAAAAACGGTAAGCAAAAGAAAGCAGGTGAAAAACATACGTGTGCGATAATGAAAGGATGATCACGTGCACACCGTTAACGTTAGGCCCATTAATAATCTGTTTAAAGAATGGTTAAAGCGAAAGTGGCAACTGCTGCTGCTTACAATAAGACATTTTTTAAAAGAATCTGGAACTCTTGAAAGCAGCAGGACTGTGGGTGCACGAGCATCACTTTTTGTCCAGTCTATTTTAAAGAAAAGCGATCCACAAGTTGCGTTTGCAGGCACTGTTGCTTTGCGCAAGGAAACGGGAGCGCGCAAGCTTTATAAAGGATTGTGTGCATCACATCAGCTGTGCGTGCGATACTAAAGCCCTAGTCAGTTAGTGAAGAAAGCCTGCGTCTCACCGTGCGCGTAATCATCCTCTCATTCGGTATTCACCTGCTTTCTTTTGCTTGTGCGAACAGTTATTTTGTCAGAAATAAGTCATGCTGCTTCTCGATGAACTAAAATTTAAAAATGATTTTAAGTCAAAGTGGCTAGTGGGAGCAGCTCTCTAACCCGCCACAGCTGAAATCTACCCGCATTTGGCGGGTTGGCGGGTGTTAATGTCAAGCCCTGAATATAATATATAAAAACAATACTATGGAAGTCAATGGGTGCCAGCTACCAGACATTTATTTCGAGTTCAAGAGAAGAAAGATGTTTTGAACAAGTGAAGGATGAGTAAATGATAACAGAAATGTAATATTTGGGTGAACTATCCCTTTTTAAGTAAAAAGATGCAAGAAACTAGGCCATATTGTTGATATTTCTCCATAGATTCCCTGGACACACATAATGAAATGAACAACATTTTCCTTTCCCGCACACAGGGGAGCATCTTTGTTTATAGCAGTAGTTTTTTTCTCGTTGTGTATCTTCAGCTCTCTATTATTCTTCTGTCTGTCTATGTTTAAAAACAGCAAACCAAACGTGACAGATCTGAATTATTTCACACTACCGCCGTCTCCATCTTCTCTGAGTTTATAACTGTTAAGAAGAGCTCTTTTCTGCTGTCATGTTACTTTATATTGTGTTATAATTGGCCGTGTCGCCGTCTCTGGTGTGATTTGCTGCCGTCTGGATGACAGTGAGGAATCTGAAACGTTTTGTGATTTATGATTCAGGAAAGTAACAGAAAAGTACCTCAAAATATTTCGAAGTGCAACATGTTTACAGTTAAAGCAAACTAGATTTGCCTTTTTCTGAGGGAAAGGTACACTCACTGGCCACTTTATTAGGTACACCTGTCCAGCTGCTCGTTAACGCAAATTTCTAATCAGCCAATCACATGGCAGCAACTCAATGCATTTAGGTATTTAGACATGGTCAAGACGATCTGCTGCAGTTCAAACCGAGCATCAGAATGGGGAAGAAAGGTGATTTAAGTGACTTTGAATGTGGCATGGTTGTTGGTGCCAGACGGGCTGGTCTGATTATTTCAGAAACTGCTGACCTACTGGGATTTTCACGCACAACCATCTCTAGGGTTTACAGAGAATGGTCCGAAAAAGATAAAATTTCCAGTGAGCGGCAGTTCTGTGGGCGCAAATGCCTTGTTGATGCCAGAGGTCAGAGGAGAATGGCCAGACTGGTTCCAGCTGATAGAAAGGCAATAGTAACTCAAATAAGCACTCATTACAACCGAGGTCTGCAGAAGAGCATCTCTGAATGCACAACACGTTCAACCTTGAGGCGGATGGGCTACAGCAGCAGAAGACCACACCGGGTGCCACTCCTGTCAGCTAAGAACAGGAAACTGAGGCTACAATTCGCACAGGCTCATCAAAATTGGACAATAGAAGATTGGAAAAACGTTGTCTGGTCTGATGAGTCTCGATTTCTGCTGCGACATTCGGATGGTAGGGTCATAATTTGGCATCAACAACATGAAAGCATGGATCCATCCTGCCTTGTATCAATGGTTCCGGCTGGTGGTGGTGGTGGTGTAATGGTGTGGGGGATATTTTCTTGGTACACTTTGGGCCTATTAATACCAATTGAGCATCGTGTCAATGCCACAGCCTACCTGAGGATTGTTGCTGACCATGTCCATCCCTTTATGACCACAGTGAACTTCCAGCAGGATAACACACCATGTCATAAAGCGTGAATCATCTCAGACTGGTTTCTTGAACATGACAATGAGTTCACTGTACTCAAATGGCCTCCACAGTCACCAGATCTCAATCCAATAGAGCACCTTTGGGATGTGGTGGAACGGGAGATTCACATCATGGATGTGCAGCCGACAAATCTGCAGCAACTGCGTGATGCTGTCATGTCAATTTGGACCAAAATCTCAGAGGAATATTTCCAGTACCTTGTTGAATCTATGCCACAAGGATTAAGGCAGTTCTAAAGGCAAAAGTGGGTCCAACCCGGTACTAGTAAGGTGTACCTAATAAAGTGGCCGTTGAGTGTAAGTGGTTCTTGCTTTGTGCAAAACTGTCATGATGCTAAATGTTTGTTTCCAATTCCAAATGATCATTTGTTGCTGTTGTTGTTGTGTGTGTGTGTGTGTGTGTGTGTGTGTCTTCTTTTTTTTTTTTACATGCTGTTATTTGGTTGCTAATGTGTGTTGAGTGGTTTTAACATATGATTGCTAAAGGATTCTGTGTACTTTTTAACATTATTTGTTTGTTGTTGTGTGCTGGGTGGTTTTTAGCATGTTTTTATGTGGTTTCAGCACTAGTCTGTATAGTGAAATGAACTGCTCATGACGTCATAAAAAAGTAAAACGCCGTACCACCATATTAATATTCTCTAAAATTCTCATTTATTCTTTTGAATTAAAAAATTAAATACATGACTTGGATTAAACATTGCATAACAATGCAGTTTTATTCCAGATATCTCCCTGAACAATCAACACAAAGCATGTAAATAGTTCTTTGTTTAAACCCTAATTTCACGTACCTATTAAAATGTTATAAATTCATATTATAATTACAGATGTGAAAATCAGATGACTGACAAATTTTAAATTCATATTTTCAATAGAAGCTTTACAATATTAGATTTGTGCTTCTACATTAGATTAGTACTGGAGCCAAATCTGGAACTAATCCAACAAAATAACTTATGATAACGGTCCAAAACTAGTACACCCAAATTTAAGTTTTCGAGAAAAATGTTAAATAAAAAATTTTAAAAGAGCAAAATTCAAGAGATACAAAAAAAGCCTAAAATTTTCCAGTACTGGGAAACACCCATACACACTTGTTCACACATACACTCATACACTATGGCCAGTTTAGTTCATCCAATTCACCTATAGCGCATGTCTTTGGACTGTGGGGGAAACCGGAGCACCCGGAGGAAACCCACGCCAACAATGGGAGAACATGCAAACTCCACACAGAAATGCCAACTGGCCCAGTCGGGACTCGAACCAGCGACCTTCTTGCTGTGAGGCGACAGTGCTAACCACTGAGCCACCGTGTCACTTAATGTTGAACACTGTAAATGATTCCATTCATGTTAGGATGGAAACCCAGCTAGTGATTCCCTTACAACGGTAGGGAATAGCAAAGCAATATGGTCAATTGACAACTTCCAGTGCTTTAACCACCTGATGATGATGATTTAAAACGCATTGAGCATACGGTCATTATAGAGATCAGTGGGTTGCAAGGTGGACAGGTGATTGTATTTCTGCCTCCAAACTCTCTCAATAAAACATTGCTCTAGATATGACTACCTAGGCACCCACCCAGTAAGTCCACAGGAGTTTTTCTGCCTATTTTATTTTCCGGCAGGTGAAAATCACAACTCTGAATTGCTTAGAAATGTAATCTCACACCTCCTCTGAACAAGCCACATGATTTGAGGAATCATCCCAATCTGTAGCACAAACCAGGACAAGTTACACGCAGTGTTTCGTAGTTACTAACCTCATAGCAGTACACTGAAAAAAATGAATTTACTCAATTTTCTTTTAAGGAATGTGGTTGCAAACAATTTATATGGACTGAATTTAAACAAACAAATTAAGTTGAACATTAGTCATTTTAATTTGTTTGGTTAAATTCAGCCCATATCAATTGTTTGCAACCGCGTACCTTAAAGGTGCTGTATGTAAGTTTTTGACTCTTCTAAAGTATAAAAATACCATAATATGTTTGCAGATATTTCAGAAACATGCTAAGTGAACATTCTTGTTTATCTGAAAAACAATGCTGAAGTCAGATATTCTGTTTTGAAAATGTGCATTATGTGCCGGAACGCTGTCTTTGTTTTGGTCATTTTAACCCACCCAATGCCAGTTTAGCCAATTATATTTCAGCACTCCGGGTTGCCTTGGCGGAAAACAGCATATTTCATTCATTCAGTCAGAAAGGCTCTGAAAGCATGCATCTGTGACTGAAATGCGACCTCCGGTGGACAGTAGCAGACTCTGAAATGAGACGCAGATTCAGAGTTCCGTATGAAGTGGTTATTAATTAGTAAATAATCTAAATATTACGAGTGTAAACATTAGGTGAGTAGGTTACATTGCAACCCTGTGTCCTAACAACACGCTACGTGACGAGATTTGCAGTGATAAGAACTTTGTCTGTTTGCACCAGACGAAACACGACAGAAATTTAAATACAGCCATTCAGAAGCACAGAATAGTGCACTCACTGCACTCCAACGAAATGGCAAGGTTTATAATGTAATTAATACATATTAAACCTCTTTAACATTATTAAATGTAGATGCTGAATCACTGATATGTGCTGGCTTGCACTGAGTCACAGTTCTAAAGTTCAATTTCAAACGGTTTATTTTATTTTCAAGATCTGAGGTGAACGATCTGCTGCTGCTTTCAGTAGTATGGCAATAAATGTCATGTAAAATGGCATTCAAACTCACATTGTTAGCATTTAACACTGAATAAAGCACATCAGGTGTACCTGAGGTGATCATTGTCAGTTTATCCTGTTGTTCAGCTGCAAGAAATAGAAGCCGTTTCTAAAATATAAATTTCAGGTGTTGGTTAGAACAAAAACTCCTTTTAATATGGAAAATATTCCTTCTATCGCGTGCCGCTGCTTTTATATGGAACATGATTTAAATCAGCCTTTAATCAGCCTTTAGGCTTGATAGTCAGGCACACTGCTGTTGGTGTCGTCAATCTGGCAACCTGCACTTGCGTGTGTTTTGAACCAGGAGTGCAATTACCCAGTTCAACTACTGGGTGTCAAACTTACATACTATACCTTTAAAAAATTTTTAGTAAATCCAATGAATATTTTTTCAAGTGTAGTAAAAGTGAAGCTTCCCTTGGAACAAACCACACACCAAAACTGCTGACTTCAAGTTCACTCCATCGTCATTGTTTTATTGTCTGTGTGTGTGTGTTTTAATGTTGTCTCCTGGTCGCGCTGTAACCTTTGTTGATATTTAGTATTCAGAAGTGAATCACCAGCTACTCGAGAGCTGCTGAATACACAATCAGGTGTGTGTTTATGAATGTGTGGTGTTTACCAGACTGTACGAGACTGTGAGTGTGTGCCAGCCTGCAAAGTTGTCAACAGGAATGGCCATTTACCTCAAGCTTGTTTGAGATGATTCAGCCATCACCAATAGCAACGTAAATTGTCCTTCTACTCAATAAAACAGCATTACACTCTCTCTCTGCGTCTCCCAGAATTATTCCCGACTTGACTCTCCTGTAACCTTGATTGGAAATGATGGATTTTTTCCATATGCAAAATTGAACTTCAGTCGATGAGGCAACAAGACAACAAAGAGACCGTTTCCATAAATCAACGAAATACCTCCATCCATTTTACACGCTCATGGGCGGCTCGGTTTCTCAAAATCATGATGGTCTTCATACTGTTATAATAAAACCGGCATGGCTAATATATAAATCACGAAAACAGCTCGGCTTTCATCCCGCTCGATATATGAATGCCCAAAAACAACAGCAGGAAAAAAGCAATCAGTACTTGATGAAACGGAGCTACTTCAGCTGAAGCGAATGTGTGTGATGCAACACAGGCTTCTCGAGAGACAGATTATACACAGAAAACATGTTGATGTTGTTTAACAGCATGTGTTGGCCAATAGGCCCACACGGAAACTGCTCGCACAGAAATCCACAGATTTTTAGCCCATCATTGAGTCTATTTATTTACTTGTGTAAATGCGTGTACATTTATATTTATTCATTTTTAAAATTAATCTCAGTAATTTTATTGACTAATATGAAAATGTTCATGTGATTTATTTACAATACAGTTTGTGAAGTCATATGTTCTGTCTTTTAGTAGATCTATTATATGAGAGGCTTGCTTTGTTTACCAATTAACCAATTACCAATTAATTAAGTGGATCTAATTGGATTTGTGTTGTAAACATTTATTCATTCATTTTCTTTTCGGCTTAGTCCCTTTATTAATCTGGGGTCGCCACAGCGGAATGAACCGCCAACTTATTCAGCATATGTTTTACGCAGCTGATGCACTTCCAGCTGCAACCCATTACTGGGAAACACACTCATTCACACACATACACTACGGACAATTTATCTTACCCAATTCAACTATACCACATGTTTTTGGACTCGTTTTGCATTTTAACAGCATTCAATCCATTCTAAAAATTGTGCGGAATTAACTTTTTTTTTTTAACAAAATTTAATATAGAAGAAATTGGCACAAAATACAATCAATAAAACATGACATTCCTGAGGTGAAAATTCTGAAAAACTACTTTCTTATAAAACATACTCTAATGCAGTGTTTTCCAACCCTGTTCGCAAAGGCACACCAACAGTACACATTTTCAACCTCTTCCTATTCAAACACACCTGAATCTACTCATCAGAACATTAGAAGAGACTCCAAAACCTGAAATGAATGGGCCAGATAAAGGAGACATCCAAAACGTACTGTTTGTATGCCTTTAGCTTTTTCACTCACATTCATTCATTCATTCATTCATTCATTTTCCTTCGGCTTAGTGCCTTTATTCATCAGGGGTTGCCACAGTGGAATGAACCACCAACTTATCCAGCATATGTTTTAGACAGCAGATGCCCTTCCAGCTGAAACCCAGTACTGGGAAACATCCATACACGCTCATTCACACACATACACTACGGCTAATTTAGTTCATTCAATTCTCCTATAGTGCATGTGTTTGGACTGTGGGGGAAACCCACGCAAACACGGGGAGAACATGCAAACTCCAAACAGAAACACCAACTGGCCCAGCTGGCACTCGAACCAGCGACCTTCTTGCTGTGAGGTGACAGTGCTAACCACTGAGCCACCGTGTCGCCCCCACTCACATTCATTTGAATAAAAAAAAACACACATCTGAATAAATTAGCTGAACTCTCATTTCTGAAATTCATATGGGTTTGAAACATCACAACTGCGGGGGTTTTTTCCGTTCTTTTTTTGGTCAATTAACTCAACACCTTTTGATTCTTACCGAGTGACTGTTTCAGTAATAAGTGTACGGTGAGCTACTCCAGATAAAGGCGTCTGCTAAATGAAGATTTCACCGTGAACGCAATCAAACGTGCTCGAGCCATTCAGGTCATCTGCGCCTTTGGAAACGCCTCACATTCCGGCCCTTTGTGAAACTTTTTAAAGACCTCTCATGAAAAGACAGCTGACAAAAGGCGCACATTAGCATATAAACTCCGAGTCGCATTAACACCTGAAGTTCATCCTCCTCCTACACACACTTCTCGCTGGCAGATCGCGGCGTAAATCCAGGTATTCCAGAAGCCTGTCACTCTAGGCTACAAAATGCAGCTTTAAATATCTGCTTTCCCAGGCAGATGCTTCAGACTTTCACTGTTGTGCTCAAAGTCAACATGAGAAGCGTTTGTGCTGATCCCAGCAGGCAGCGGTTTCGCTCGCAGTTTAGTTATATCACTCCAAACCACCTGCAACACACACACACACATTTCAGAAGTCCTGTATTCCTGTGATGTGTTTAAGGCCAGATTATACATCATTTGTAACAACCGCATGCTTAAAATCCATTTAATCCCTCGCCTCCAGGTATGAACTCTAATTTTACTCTATATACTATAGCAATGTGAAGTGAATAAGGTGCATTCGTGGATTATTTTTAGCTGCCTTGTATGTCAGTTTGACATTCGAATGGAAATGTTTTGGATTATGAATTGGCATTACTTAGAACGTAATTGGCCAAAACAAAATCAAATAAAAAATTTAAATTAAAATAAAATTAAACAATCAAAAATAAAACAACAAAATAAAATTTAATTTAAAATAAAAAAAGTTTGTCATAAAAAAATATGAAATATAAAATA
>CAIGQV010018344.1:302286-312467 GCA_903798115.1 Danio jaintianensis | reverse complement strand
AAATAAATGTAAATAATTATAAATAAATGTAAATATATAAATAAATAAATGTAAACAAATAAATAAAAGTAAATAATAAATTACTGTAAATAAATAAATGCAAGTAAATAAATAGAGTATTGTAAATAAATAAATATGAATTAATTAATTAATTAATGTAAATAGACAAATAAATGTAACCAAATAAATGTAAATTAATAAAAATAAATAAATAAATGTAAATGCAAGTAAATAAATTTATGTAAATAAATAAATAAGTTTAAATCTGTGAGTGACTATAATGACAAAAAACCCAACTCAACATAAATGACATAAATGTAGCTTTCGCAGAGGAGAAGCCGATGCGGTTGTTTCAGTGATGAACAGCAGCCAGCGTTGTGTTCGCCGCCAGCGAAACATCCAGTGCTGAGTGATGATTATTTCACACCACTGACGTCCATCAACCACAAGCAGGAGAAGAAGCCGATCACATCAGACCATAACTTACTTACCATATTAATGAAATGCCAAATTACACTCTTGACCTTGATGCGTATCTTTTTAAAGAACAAATCCATAAAAGTGACTATATCAAATATCGACTCACGTAGCTCAAATCATTAAATGAGTCCTGAAGTACTCCGACGTCACTGCAAAATCATTTTAAGAAGTAAAGTGTAGCTGACGTACAGTTGAAGTCAGAATTATTAGCCCTATTTTACTACATATTTTTCAAGATACTAGTATTCAGCTTAAAGTGACATTTAAAGGGTTAATTAGGCAAGTTAGTGTAATTAGGCAAGGCATTGTATAACAGTGGTTTGTTCTGTAGACAATCCAAAACAAATATTGCTTAAGGGGCTAATAATATTGACCTTAAAATGGTTTTTAAAAAATTTCAAACTGCTTTTATTCTAGTCGAAATAAAACAAATCAGACTTTCTCCAGAAGAAAAAATATTATAGGAAATACTGTGAAAAATTCCTTGCTCTGTTAAACATCATTTAGGAAATATTTGACAAAGAATTCACAGGAGGGCGAATAATTTAGACTTCAACTGTATGTCGCCTGCGCTCGTTTTTAAATGTTTTGCATTAGCGATGGCATGGCTCCCGACTGCAGCAGAAGTGATGCATCATGGGAGCGCGTCATTCCCCTCACCTGCCCTCTCGTTCTGCCTGCAAATTCAATTTCCCTTGGATCATTTCCAATTTATCCAGTGCCGAGATACACACCAATCTCAGCCTGCCAATGCATCTTTTCAAGGGCACATACACACACACACATTCACCAGCAAACAAACCTCCAGGTTTTAGGCTGAAGACACGCCTTGAATAATTGTTTTATGTTCAATCCGTTTATATTGGTAAAAAGTAATAAGTTAACTTAATTCCTTTATCTTGTCGCAACACAAATCGATTGTGTGCAACTTTTACAGTGCACACACACACTGCACATCTGCACATTCATGCACACTTGCAGTCTGCCTGGACATTTCTATTTAAATTCTATTTGAATTTAGTTCTTTTTTAATTTTCACTGTATATAACGTACATCTACAACTAATGTTTTCTATATTTGTATAGCTAATTTCAGCTGCATTTTATTTTAAAGGGGACCTATTATGCAAAAATCACTTATATAAGGGGTTTAAACACAGTTGTGTGGGAACAGTTTGTGAATATAAGCAGCTTCTAATGGTAAAAATGTATTAATTTTATTGTTTATAATCACACTTGATAAAAACAGTCTGCAGAAACACTTTGATTGACATTCTCCTTTTGTACGTGTCATCAGAGGGGGAAAGCCCCGCCCACTAGTGACCACCTCACCCTCATTAACATAGGGCATTAGTCTTGTTTTTGAATCTGCCACTATGCTGAAACACCGGCATTTGTATCTCCACCCTCTTTTGAATTTAAAGCGACAGTCACCAAAATGACACAATAAGGATCAAAGCCTAAAAGGGGTCAGTTTCAAAGAGTTATAGAACATTATTTGTGTGGTATTTTAAGCTGGAACTTCACATACACAACCTAGGGACATCAGAGACTTATTGTACATCTTGTAAAAAGGGGCATAATAGGTCTCCTTTAAGTAACATTGACTATTATATACTTATTTTGTTCATATTGCATTGCAAAAGACATTGAGCTGGCATACAGATGTAATTACATAATAATTGTTAAATATAAGCACAATGTACCAGATGATTTGAGAGAATTTATATGTACTTACATTGTACTTAATGCTTAAAATAAAGTGTAACCCTAAGTCTTATTTTCTATAGCTAAAGTTTTTCTATATTTTATTTGTATTTTATTACATTAAATAGAATACATTTAAAAGATCAATATACACCTGCGGAAAAAAATAAGAGACCACTTTAAATGTTAATAATGGATTTATTTGATATATAAAGTAAATATTTCTTCCAAATAAAATAAAATAAAAAACATTTAATATTGGCATCGAAAACACATCAAAAATGAGAATCGATTTGATGTCAATTTCGATCGTATTTTTTTACGCCAATTTTAGATGTCACTTTGATGTCATTTTGACATCAAGGTAGTTTACATGCACTTACTTATTGATATTATTTAAAAAAATGTTTTTATAAGCATTTTACTGCATAACATACTGTGTTTGACTGCGTGTGTAACAAAAATTTGAATTTGTTTCTGTGAATTGTGGGGACATTCCATAGGTTTCCATTGTTTTTATACTCTACAAACCATATTTTCCATTGCCCTTCCCAAACCATACATCTAACTTTACCCCATACAAAAAACTGTGTACAGTTTTACCTAAAAAAATAATAATAATAAAAATCTGTATTCTCTCATTCTGTATCATTTATGGGCCTTTTGTAAAATGGCGACATCAGCAACGTCCTAATAAGTCACATTTTCCTTGTATTGCATGACAAACCCATGTCCATATACTCATTTATACCCTGATATGTCATAAAAACATGCGCGCACACACTAGTGGTGATCTTGTCTTTTAGTTAGTGTGTGTTCTCCTGTAACTCTTGTTTTAAGGTGTCTGAAAGGCCTGCGGTGTCTCTGACAGCTCTGGATGATGGTAATCCCTGGGGCAGGTGCCACGGCAGAGCAGAAATTGCCATCCACGCTGCCACACGGCTTGTACTCATCTCAAAGAATCAATCATGAGCAAATCCCCTTGCAACAGAAAAAAAAAAGCTTCTCAACCTGGTTTCACTGCTAAACGTCACAGCATTTTTCTGTGGACCAGCATCTATGTCTGACAAGAATGTGCAATAGGTCTGACTGGCACATCACTGGTGAAATATACTGTAGGATTATTGATTTAATGGGCAAGTGATGTTATAATGTTTAAATGGAGATTTGCAAGCGCAACAAGGATGCATAATATTTGTGACACTTTAAAAACGTAGTCAAAATATGGTTAATACTTTACAATACGGTTCCATTTTAGTTATTGTTACACTGAAAAAAAAACCTGATTTGAGTTTTTAATTTAACACACGGAGGGAAAACAGAACAGAGGAAACACATGACGTAAACAGAAGCACATGGAACAAACACATGGGACATCACATGACACAACACATATGGCAGTGTTCGATCTATACCGTCGCCTTTGGGGAGCCCACATTTTTTTTCTAGGGGGGTGGGGGGGGGGGGGGGGGGTGTATTGTCGCTTTGATCTTGAGAGTCCCTTGCCACAATGATGTAGGTTAAAACCATAGACTGTAAAAGATATGGACGTAGTATTCGTGACGTCACCCACAGGTTTCTGAAGGGCGCAAATGAAGTTACAAGTGGCCGTGGCCAACCGGCGCCATTTTGTTTGCGCGTCATCGCTCCAACCAGGGGTAACCAAATAAGGGCAAAGAGGCGGAGCGTGAGCGGAGCTAGACACCTGCTAGCATTTTGCTTAGACAGGCTTTTCTTTGGGAGAAACGCTTAATACTTCATTACCTGTGACTCGTTTGTGTTCTGACCACATGTGCTTGGTTGTATACTATATCAATAAAGTGTTTAGTCCTTTAAAAACACTGTTGTAATATATTGAGCCACTAAGCATTGTTCTTATGATGCTTTTCTACAGGAGGAAAACTTGAATTACTTCCAAACACTTCAAATATAGTCTGTGTTAGTAAATGCAAGGCTATTTATGAAATTCAGACATAACACTGTATGACAACGTTTCAGATGACTGTTTTATAGCCTACAGCTAATCAATCTGTCAGATTCTGTAGTGCATTCGAGTTTTAAAGAAAATTATAAATGATAAATTATCTTAAATAAAACAAATACATTTATGGTATATAAGTACATAATTTCACTCACCTGGGAAATGGAGGCCACTTGAATGGTTTGTGAGCACAATTAAGTGCACACAGCATGCCATATTATCTGATAATTGTAAGAAATAATTCCAAAAAGTGTAAAGCCACATAAAACAAAACAAAAATACGATGTATATGTCGAGTTCAGCGGCTAATCAGCCGGAATCAGCTGAGGTGAAGTGACGGCGACCAGCGAGACCTAGCTGTCACTCAAGTGGCCACACCCTTAATTATGCAGACTTAATATAACTTAATATAAACTAAATGGATGAGTTATAAAAAAAATTCACCACCTCACAGTTGTCATGAAGGGTAATATTAACTATATGAACCAAAATCGTTCTTTGTACCAGGCTGTAAACACCTTTTTTTCTGCTGTAAAGTTGGCCATTTTAACATTGAGGTCATTAGAAATCTGCTCTATTATGGAGCCAGGACTAGCGGAATTTCGATGAATTGCAGTTTCAGTTACTTCCGTATTTGCTTCACGAGGGAGAGCGGGAGGTTCCTGTGGATCCCTGTGTCCTTAAACAGCAATGTATAAACAAAAAAATCTATAAATATAAAACAAATATTTATATAATTGTAATAAATATTACAAAGTACAACAAAACACCACGATAGTTTCGGTTTACTTTCTCGCTAAAAAAACGCTTGTTTTCCCAATAACTTTCTTTGACAACAGAACATTGTTGTCTAATTTTACCTGCAGTGCTTCGGTGAGAGGAATACAATCATTTATAAAATCAACAAACACCAATATGTTTCACTTAACAACAAAATAAATAACCTCGTCATGTAGCCTATCATTTTTCTATTCGCTCTATAAGTTCAAGATGATGGCACTAAGGACATCATATGCTTTTTTTATTTTACATAGGCCTAGAGAATGTCGTGGGATCTCACTTTTCACTCCGGTAAAACATAATCGCGAATTGGAAAATAAAAGAAACCCCATTGAAAAGGGTTCCGTCATGTTTACCCTGCTTTCAGCTTAATTGTCCAACATGTTTACAGCAATGTCACGGTGTTTAAACATTGTTTTGGCCTACTGTAAGAAGCAAATAAAACGAAACACAACGTCACATCATTTGTTTCGGAAAATGAATAAGCAGTGTCTCAACGTCCGTATGAAAGCACTTGCCTGTCAGTTTTTGACATGACTGGACTTTGCTCTGCAGTGCCCCAACACCTTGATGCTAATGACAAGAATAGCATGTGTAGCCGTCATGCATGAATGAATGATATTTTTGCACTTTTACACATAATAATCAATGATCACATTACACAATACTGAAACCGCACGTCCAAATAACACATTGTCAAACGCCCTAAAATTTTACAAATCATGTTTTCAGGGGAGCCCATGCCTCTAGCTCCCCCGTAGTTCGCACCCTGACATAAGGTGCGTACGACTTCATGTAGCGCTGCGCAGACAGATCGAAATCTGTCTTAAAGCGGTGCATGCCGGTTAAAAATTTTGTCAGACGGCGGGCTCAGCCAGTGCATCGTTTGAAAAGCGACTGCAGGAGCTGCGATGACGACACCGATATTACACGATTGGCTGAGTTCACCGCATGACAACAACCACGTGTGTTTCAGGTTTATTATTGGACAACTTCCGTCTCACAAACTTCCAAACAAACAGTTAACTTTTTATGCCATCTCTATCTTGTACACATCATGCTTATTAAAGACTTCAAATATTTTACTGCAGTAGGCCTGGTCATCTTTTTTTGTTAAATAATTTGTTTATAAAGGCTAGATTGTTTGCATAGGTTTATTTTTGACCATTTTCATACAGACTCTTTACTGTATACAGCTCATATTCGATTTAAATTATACATTTTTAGTGAATAACCAAATATCAACTCAAACAAGTCTTACAGACTTGTAATATAAGTCATCATCTTGCCACCCCCATAAAGTTTTCTTAACAAATTGAGATAAATAATCATTCTATAAAATAGTTCTAAAATAATTTATATATTTATAAAATAGTTTTATCCTGTCAAGCCGTTTATACATAAATTTAAAAGTAACATATATCTTGCTTTTTCTGTGAAATTTCCACTGAAAGTTTAGCTCACTTATTTTGGAAAAGCCCTTTTGTTTAATCTTTTTGGATTAATGTGATTGGATAAATCAATCAATCAATCAATCAATCATAGATCTCGCCATGTGATCTGTCATCATGCAGCAAACTATGAGCCCCGAGGTGTCCGACCTGACAGCCTCATTTTCAGCTCCGCCCCCACCTGTGCTCGGCTAATCACGTTGATTGCCGGCTGCAGCCGTGGTTCAAGTCGAACGCACCTATAGACACACTAGACTTATGACAGTATTGTAAAGTATGTCAAAATCCATTTGGACTGGATTCATCTTTTTTTTATATAATTTATATAAAGACTCTTGGTTGGCCTGAAAATGTTCATCTTTGGGTGTACTTGAAGTGTATAATGTAATGTAGGGGAGAGCGGGGCACAAAGTAACACTTTTTGGTTTTGGCCAAATAATGTCAGGTAATAGGGTTAGACAAACCCTATTTTTTTTTACCAACAAAACAGTAAAAATTTTACTATTTACTCCACCTACGGGGCAAGTTGTAACAGACAGAGGGTTAGTTGTAACACGTGCTTAAAAAGGCAGATTTCACACAATTAATTTAAATTCAGTTTACTTTAAATAGTAGCTATATTTCCTCAGTAATTGTCTCAACCTTTTTTTTATTCTACATAGCACAGTATGTTTATTTATTTATTTATTTATTTATTTATTTATTTATTTATTTATTTAATTATTGGATAAACTCATTTGAATTTATTTGCATTATCCATTTATCCATTATTATACAATGCATTTATTTGCATTATTAGCAATCAAATATTTTTTTCTATTAAACAAAATATTTTCTATTAAAAAACATTTTAATATAAAAAGTTCTCAACATTACACTCAAAATTCAAAAAATTATTTTGTTTGTGTAATTGTTACATTTTACTCCGCGATACTTTGTGCCCCGTGCTCCCCTAATATAAAAATTGACTATTAAAATTGGAGAATTGCAATTAAAAAGAGCGATATACAGCTACGGGGGAGAAATAAGAGACCACTTAAAATGCCAAATTTAAAATACAAACGTTATAATATTGACATCAAAAATGCAAATCGATTTGATGTCAATTTTTGGTCATTTTTTTACGTCAATTTTAGATGTCATATTGATGTTGTTTGAACATCAAGGTAGTTTACATGCATTGTAGGCATACAAAATCCAATAAATTTGTAATTTGTTCAAGCTTTCAGATGAATAAAACTTTTCTTTTATTATAAGTGTAGATTTTCTATTTTATTGTATGCACAAGCTGCAGATTAGATTAAAATTATAATATAAAGTTGATACAAATATTAACATATTAGCTATCGTATGGGGCATGAGAAAAACTTAATTATCAGTTATAGGTATCAATAAGAAATGTTCATGTTATGCATCCCCAATTATAATACTTTTTGTGCCATTATTTTGCTGGTCAAATTGGCATCAATGTGTCAATGTCAAATTGGACATCACTGTTTTGACATCAAAATCGACTTGCATTTTTGGGATGTTTTTTTGACGTCATGTTTTATTGATTTGATGTCGTTTTGACATCAAGGTGCCTGCTGGGAATAAATCCAGAGAATTCTTTGGGTTTTTTTTTTTTGTTTGTTTTTTACATTGCTGTATTCATTAAAATTAATCATTTTTGTTTTGCACACAAAAAGTCCCTAGTGTGACAACATGAAGGGGGAGCAGATGATGATGATGATGATAATTAAAAAAATAAAAAAAATAAATAAAAATCAGCTTCAGGATTCCATTAGAGCCTAACCGTTACAGTCATTTGTGATCTCTGACACCTGTTTGAGATCTGGCTGTGTGTGTGTGTGTTTGTGTTAATGTGTGCCATGAGCTCACACATATGTCGCTGGAGCTGCCAAGTTCAGATTTGACACGGCTCCATCAAACAGTGTTACCAAACAGTTTCCAGCAGAGTGTGGCGTCGGTGGGCATTCGGCACACACACACACTCACAGAGACGCCTGTCGGACTCTGTTAACTCACAATGATCAATGAGATGCTGATCTGTGCTAAACATGTCTAAAGATTTTAAATTGGATGGATATGTGATTCATCAGCGGATCGCTCGTATGTCAGCTTATAGACAAACCAGCTGATCGACGTGAATGAAATGCTCCAGTGTCCCTGTATCTGTGCTTATACTCAGTAAACAGTGGTGAGTTCGGTTAACTGATGATCTTCACAACCAATCACAGTCATTTCTGTTGAGCACGTGAACACAATGGCAAATCAGCGCTGTTTAAGAACGCTCTCAAATGTTAGCGGGAAATGGACGTTTTTAACATTTCAGTATCGATTGGTAGCGAATTCCCGTATCGTGACAACTCTAATCTTCATTGGTGTTTTCTATATATACAAGCACACTTTTACCTCCCATTCTGAAGTCTTGCTTTAGTTTATTCCTCCTTGACTCATTCTATCTACATCAGGAGGAAATGACATCACAGATGTGTTTTTTATTTTGTCACACCTTCCTCATTGCTCTAACTGGAACAGCTGCCAAACCAATCAGCAGATTTGGTCCACTGCCTAGTGCCCTTTCCAGAAAGAAATTTACAGACATTCACCAAATTAATACAAACTCATTAAGTATTTCATCGCCACGAGATATCAGTTTTGTGAAGGGCGCAGAAGCACAATGCCATTGTGTTTCGTATCAGTAATACATTGCGCTCTTTCCTCCAAGTATTAAAAGTAATAAAAAAAGAGATTTATTGGATGGCAGATGGATTCTAATGCACCAAAAAAACAAGCAGAGAGTTTTATTTATCTTTCTAAATATTGAATGCATTCTCCTCCTGGAGTCTGTTAAATAACGTATTTTATTCATAATACAGTTTGACACCATTTCCGTCTTCCATAGCACTGTTTATGCTATTTCCGAGACCACAAGCTCTACATCTGAGCACAGAGTCGCCCCGTTTTATCAGATTCTTCCTGGAGATCAGATTGATTGACATTCACAGCCTGAAGAGCAGCAGATCAATGTTTGAGAGCGTTTTATCCATTTCCTCAACTCATGTTACGTGATGGCACCATTTTCGAACGTCTGCTTTTGTTTTAAATGCTTCAAGTGAACTTCGGCTTGTTGATGTTTTAATAACGCTTCGCTCTGATGCTGCGAAATGGGTTTTAAATTAGTAACGCGCCACAGAAGATGCCCAACGTGTGGAGAATATTTCAGACTGTAGTGATTTCTTGCTCAGAAGCTCTAAAGCGATCATGTTTGTTGTCCATCTTTGTTCGTTTTACTAATGTTTGTATTTTTACAGATATTTCTGGTGGTTGCATCCCAGCGGGCACCTTGACGTCAAATTGACTTCAAGCATGACTTCAAAAGCGCAAATCAATTTGATGTCAAAACCTTGACGTCTTTTTGACGTCCACACATTGATGCCCACTTGACCACCATAATAATGACCTTAAAAGTTTTATAATATAAGAAAAGTTTTATTCAACTGAAAGCTTCTATAACAAGTTACAAATTTACACCGATTTCCTACCATGGATGGATATGATAGATGGATGGATATGATAGATGGATGAATAAATAGAGTAGATGGATAGATAGTGGATGGATGGATACGATAGGTGGATAGATGGAATAGATAGACAGACAGATAGGTACGATGGATGGTGATGGATGGATATGATAGATGGATGGATGGATGGATGGATGGATGGATGGATGGATACAATAGATGGATGGATGAATATGATAGATGGATGGATGGATAG
>CAIGQV010018344.1:271547-296296 GCA_903798115.1 Danio jaintianensis | reverse complement strand
GTGTGTGCGTGTGTGTGTGTGTGTGTGTGTGTGCATGTGTGTGTGCGTGTGCGTGTGCGTGCGTGCGTGTGTGTGCGCGTGTGTGTGTGTGTACATTTTCAGGATGCTCGAACTCTTTGCAGAAGTGAAGATACTAATGGGTGTTTATGGCCCCATTTTTAGCTAACAACTAAAAATGTTTTAGATGCTCCTTTACACAACGATGGCATTTTGTGGGCCTGAAAATATATATATTTTTTTAGTTTTTGAAAATGATACTGATATCATCTATGAATTTGAAATAAATTTGAATTAGTGAAACCATCGAAGTAGAGCAAAAAAAGGCTAACTCATGTTCTAAAGCAGTATTAGGCCCAATGCTTTTTTGTTTGACCACTTGAGGAATCAACATTTATTATCAATTGCAAAATTATTAGCCTATTTCTAGCTATCCTGACTGTATTTCTATATTCTAAAAAGCTCCTTGTTCGTGTCCATGTTCATCATTTTATTTAATTGATCCCGTGGGCCAGCCTGAACACCCGCCGGTGACCTACTCACACCTGCAGCTTCTCTACGATGGACGTCTAGTGTTCTTCAGCCTCCGGCGCCTAGACTGCAGCTCTATACAAGAAGTTTGGCCAGAGGAGAAATGGTCGTGCCCAACTGAGCCTGGTTTCTCTCGAGGTTTTTTTGCTTCAGTTGGTGAAGTTTCTCGCCATTGTCACCACCGGCTTGCTTGGTTTGGGACTTGTGGAGCTGCGCATCGATGGATTTGCTCTTCAGTGTTTGGACTTTCAGCAGTGAAAATTAAACCACACTGAACTCTAAAAATCTGGACTGACACAGTTTCAATTTACTAGAACTTCTATGTTAAGCTGCTTTGACACAATCTACACTGTAAAAGCGCTAGAGAAATAAAGATGAATTATGAATTAATTGAACTCAAAACGAAATGTTTATTTTTTTATTTATATATAAATATACTTTTTATTTATATTCAAAAGGGAAGCAAGTGAAACAAATAACAGAGTAGCGAGAAGAAGCAGGAAAAAACTAAAACTACTCATGTTTACCTGCGGTTTTGGGGCAGGAGCGGGACAAAACTTGAATACTGTGCATCAGGGTGGGGCCAAGCTGGAGTCTCTCTCTAATCCCCTGGGCTCTGCAATGGTTGGGGAATTTTCAAATTGAATTGAATTACAATTGGCTTAAGATTGGCAATGAAAATCCAGGAAAAGCGTCAACCAGAAGAACCTGGGAATAAAAAAAAAATAAAAATAAAAAAAAACTTTGAATACTGCAGGCGGAGTGGGAGAAAAATTGTGAAAAATCCATCCAGCGCAGCTCTCTATAATGAAGTCAGGTACTGTGCATGTGTATTACAAGTCTAGGCATAAACGAGTACAACCAAAAACAACAATATATTAAAATATAGTTTGCAAGTAATTAATTCATGTGATGCAAAGTTGAATTATCAGCAACGATCCTGCAGAAATCAATCTGAAATGCTAATTTGCTGATCAAGAAGCATTTTTGGTAGCACTTTACAATACGGTTCCATCGGGTTAATGTTAGTTAAAGGTGCAGTAGGTGATCTGCTCTTTCAAATACAATCCCTCCCCTGTCACCCAAAGCCTTCTGAACTAGCGAACGCGCACATTAAAGATGACAGAGACCCACTAGATCATGTCATTCGCCAGTTAGAAAACTTTATAGTACTTTATAATACTACAATTCTGAACGAAAAACTGTATTATATCTAGCACGTTTTCAGTTGTGTAGTTAGCAAGCAAAACTTGTCATCACTCTCTTTGTCCTAAAGCGACTACTGTATGCTTAATGCTTGGCCAGCGGGCTGCAGGAATTACACATTACTAAGTCATACTTACATGCTATTTTAGACCGAATATTCAAAGTAGCATGGTAAACAATAAAGGGAGCAGGTTGTCAATGTTTAAAAATGAACCAGTGTGATGAGAATATAAAACCAACTTCACCCCAGTAAAGCAGGCTTGGTGGAATAGCGCTATTTACTTGTGTTTTGTTGTTAAACTAAATAAAAATCTACATTATAGATGCTGTTAAAGGACCTTATGAAATAGTTACATCAATCGTTCGCCAGAAGATTTCAGCTGCTGAACAACACTTCCGTGCATATAACCCATTCATCACCCAACACAATCTACATCAGCTTTGCGTGACTAAAATAGTTTTAAAACAGATCATTACCTGTCTAAAAGAAATACTTCAGCCATGGTGTCGTCCTTCCTCCAGCATGCAAAAGTAACTCCAATATTGATTCAGGATTTTAAAAAGTTTTGATTCAGCATTTGTTTTTAGCGCTGTCACTCGTGTCCGCGTGAACGCGCATCGGCGGATCTGCATGAAAGGGTGCGCAGTTGTTCAAATGTACATTTGCTGACAGACAGACAGTTTGGGCTACTTATCAGAATTATGGGAATTATCGGCCCGACAATATTTAATTGGGTGAACATTTTTTAGTCTAATGCCTTACCCAGAATATAAAAATAGATATAAATACATTTAGATCATTTACTTTAATCATTACTAGTGGAATGTGAAGAGACTTTCAACCAGCACAACAAAAAATGTTTCTGAAGACAATCACCTACTTAATGAATTTACTAACATAACATATTTATATTTCTTCATCGTTGTTAACATGAAAATACATTACAATACATTAACAAGTCATTCATTGTTAGTCCTTGTTATGTTGGATTTTAACAATGCATTGCACTGAAAAAAATTATTCATTGGGTTTACTACATTTTTTTAAGGTAAGTGGTTGCAAACTATTTATATGGGCTGAATTTAAATTAAATGTAGTAATGTTCAACTTAATTTGTTTGAAAAAAAAATGAAAATCCAGTGAATCGTTTTTTTCAGTGTAGTAAATGTTGAAATTATCATTAAATATGATTAATAAATGCTGTACAAGTATTTGTTCTTATTTTATGTTAGTAAGTACATTAACTTATGAAATCCTATGTGTATTTATTATTATAAAAGCTAACAGCAATTGTGCTATTTTACATTCTTGTGGAAACTTTGAGAGTTTATTTTCTGGTTCATTTGTTAAAAAGCACACCATTTATTTTAAAAAGCAATGTCATTTATAAAGTCATTTACAAAAACCTGCGGTCACTTCTGCTCAATTCAATGTATGCAAAATGCACCAAAACTTGGGACTAATTTAATTTGAACGCCTCATTTTTGCCTCATTTCTCAAGAATCAGCGGGTTGTTCCGAATAAATACAGCATCAATTATTAACAATAGCCTATTGTCCCAAAAGCTTGAAACCCTAACCTCGTCTGCGGTGCATCTTTCATCAGGGAATCATTGTTATGTGACATTGCTAGAATTGAACAGCACGCCATGTTTTATTCATACTTTATTTCTCGCTGTTCTGCTCAATCAAAATCTCTGATCGTTTGTGAAATCAAATGTGACATCAGCAGCGGCAGAAATAGATCCTCACCTGTCACAATTGCTAATTGTCTTGGAGATGATTGTGAACTCCTGTTACTATGAAATAGCTTGTTTTTTATATTTTTATCCTGCAGATCACATTCTCTCTTGCTTTGTACTTGTCTATTCCCAATGGCCATGTTTTAACTTTCATTTATTCATTCATTTTCCTTCGGTTTAGTCCCTTATTTATCTGGGGTCGCCACAGCAGAATGAACCGCCAACCATTCCAGCATATGTTTTACGCAGCGGATGCCCTTCCAGCCACAACCCAGTACGGGGAAACACCCATACGCTCTTAGATTGACACACACACACACACACACACACACACACACACACACACACACACACTCATACATTACGGCCAATTTAGTTCATCTAATTCACCTTGTGCGCATGTGTTGAACAGAAATGCCAACTGACCCAGCCGAGACTCGAACCAGCGACCGTCTTGCTGTGAGGCGACAGTGCTAACTACTGAGCCACCGTGCCGCCCCAGTTTTAACTTTTCATTTATTTTTTCTTATATATGAAAACATGCCAACACTCAACTGGGCCAGATTTCCCCAATACACTCAAAAAATACTTATTTAAAATGAGTTGAAACAACAAGATTCCTAAGTTTTTTTGGGACAAATTAATTGTTTCATTTTCAATCCAGGGCGTCACGGTGGCGCAGTGGGTAGCACGTTCGCCTCACAGCAAGAAGGTCGCTGGTTCGAGCCTCGGCTGGGTCAGTTGGCGTTTCTGTGTGGAGTTTGCATGTTCTCCCCGTGTTCGCGTGGGTTTCCTCCGGGTGCTCCGGTTTCCCCCACAAGTCCAAACACATGCGCTATAGGTGAATTGGGTAGGATAAATTGTCCGTAGTGTATGTGTGCGAATGAGTGTGTGTATGGATGTTTCCCAGTGATGGGATGCAGCTGGAAGGGCATCCGCTGCGTAAAACATATGCTGGATAAGTTGGCGGTTCATTCCGCTGTGGCTACCCCAGATTAATAAAGGGACTAAGCCGAAAAGAAAATGAATGAATGAATGAATTTTCAATCCACTTAAATTTGTAAAAATTATTAAGTTGACTTAATCGATTTGTGTTGGGACAACAAAAAGAAATTGTGTGGAACCCAGCATTTTTGAGACAGTCCTCGCTGCAGCCCGCAGCTTGATGACGTACTGGACCAGGTCCACTACGTAATGGATGGTCGCCTACACCTCCCCCAACCCTAAACCCAACCGTCACAGTAGTATGTGTGTTACCTTAGTGGGACGTACAATGTCCACTATGTATTGGACCTGGTCCAGTACGTCATCATGATACAGAGTGCAGCGAGGTCACAATTCCACACTGTAAAAAAAATTCTTGCTGACTTAACTTTTTAAGTTAAATCAAATTAACTTTGCTAGTTATCTCAACTTACATCATTCAAACTGACTAAAATAGTAAGTTAAACTTTGCACAACTTAATTTAGTTGAAACGTGATTAACTTATTAAAATAGGTTAAAGCAACATAAAAAATATATGTTGTCTTGATTTTTTTTGTCATTAATTTTTTTAGTGTTTTTTAGCAAGTTTTTTTAAATTATTTTAAGGTCAATATTATTAGCCCCCTTAAGCAATATTTGTTTGAATTGTCTACAGAACAAACCACTGTTATACAATGACTTGCCCAATTAACGTAACTTGCCTAATTAACCTAGTTAAGCCTTTAAATGTCACCTTAAGCTGAATACTATAGTATCCTAAAAAGTATCTAGTCAAATATTATGTGCTGTCATCATGGCAAAGATAAACGAAATCAGTTATTAGAAATGAGTTATTAAAACTATTATGTTTAGAAATGTGTTGAAAAAAATCTTCTTTCCTTTAAACAGAAATTGGAGAAGAAATATACAGCGGGGCTAATAATTCATGGGGGCTAATAATTCTGACTTCAACCATTTCTGATTTGTCATATTTCAATATATATACTGCATATATGACAAATATGAACTCGTATGTCATGAATGTAATTTGCATTCATTGCCATATATCAGGTGTATATATGGGTCGTGGTTTCCAGCAGGTCATGAAGCAGCATCTGTCCATCTGTGACCTCAGCCAACCTTCAGTCTTCAGGAATTATTGAAGAACGCAGACGAGAGAGAGAGAGAGAGATGGCTCTGAATGAGAAGCTTTTCTACTAGGATCAGTAAGCAGAATGAAGCAGTTTACAGCGGCAGACGTCCATGTCAGCTTGTGTTAGAGGTCCAGCATTACCAGGAGACCAGACTCTGCCAACAGCATTTCCCATTCCCTTTGAACGAGACTCCACCGATCCCAGAGAAAGCCTGATAGAGAGATACACTCCTTTCAGACAGCTTGGATGAATAAGAGCCTTTTTGTTATTTAAGTAGCCAATGCAGACACAACAGACTTTATATTATAAAAACTGTCTGATTTTGCAAAAGACGCCATCCCTCTAAGAAGTAAAGACACAAAATTTGTCACTGGGGTGGTACCTTTTCAAAACGTACACTTTTGTACATTTTAAGGTGCAGTTTTGTAGCTTTAAGGTACTGTGAGGTACAAATGTGTGCTTTTTAGATATTAATATGTACCTCGTTTGGCACCTCAAACGAATGGTAATTAAAAAAAAAAAAAAACTATAAATATATTTTTATGTATTAGACACAAATGTGATGCTTGTATTTGCGCCAGCTCCACGTCCACAACATTATGCGTTGGGTTAAATTAGGCTGCCTAGTCTCCATGTTCAGTCCATTACTTCCACTTTATCTGTTCACCTCAGGGAACTGAACCAACCCATGACATCAGACAGCGATATTCCAAGATGGTGGCGCCCTAGCTCTAAAAGCTACAGTAAAACATGCCCTTTTCCTCAAAAGGATTACATTAATTGTGTTTGTTTAATATATTTTCATTAGTGGATTAGTGATTGACTGCTTCACTTCCACTTTAAGGACCTGTTAGGAACATAAATGTACTTTTTGAAATGTTAACCACCCCAGTGACAGATTTGATGATGTTTATTATTGATTTTGTTCTCCCGAAAGAATGGCACTCTGAAACCGGTGAAGATAAAGACAAATAAAACAGTGGGACTGGCTGGAAAACAAGTTCAACAGACCCTCAATGGTGTTCATAGTTTATAATAAGGTTAACATTGGTTGACTACATTGGTTAAGAAGACTAAGCAATACTTATTTTTATACAGTATTTACAATAAAGTCTTTAAGTAAGTACGTAAGTAATGTTATTTATATAGCGCATTTATCGTGTAAGGCCATTCACCCAAAGCGCTTCACAATCATGAGGGGGGTCCTCTCCACACCACCACCAGTGTGCAGCATCCACTTGGATGATGTGACGGCAGCCACAGGACAACGGCGCCAGTGCGCTCACCACACACCAGCTATTGGTGGAGTGGAGAGACAGTAGCTATGTTTAAATCCAAAAATGCAAATTAACTTCATGCGCAAAACTGGAATATCACATAAAAGATGTGAGAATAAAGCAGCGTTTCCATCCAACCAGTCAAAGAGAACAAAATCGTCACTTCCTGATTAAATGGTGCCAAATATCAACAGCAAAAACTGTTGGAATTTGGAAATTTGCTGAGGTAGGAGAAGCTGCGTGAATCTTTTCTTCATTTAATAAATAACTTGCGCCTCAGAAGGCAATGCTGACATGCAGTGAACGTGTGGTGGCGTTTGAAGGCGTGAGACGCGGAGCACAGACGCTCTTGATTCTGGAGGTCATTAATAATATAATAGCACTAATACTGAAATGGTTAAGGCATTTTAGAATGACCAAAACAACATTTCAGATGTTTTACAGTGTGCTCAGCCTGCTGGTTTGTCCATTTACAAACATTTTTATCATCACATGATCTCTTATAACCAAATCACATGACCTTTTTTAATGCGCATACTGGAATTTGTTCGGTAAAAGTGTTTCCATCATAGTTTATGCGCATCTTTTTCTTATCGAATAAAAAGTTTATCCTACTCAGTTATGCGCATACATTTTTTATGCGCATTTTCAAAATGTATGCGCATCTTAGCGTTTCCATCAACCGATTTTTTTTTTATGCGCATATCCAAAATGCGCATAAAAATAGGTGGATGGAAATGTAGCTGGTGATAGAGCCAATTCGGTGGATGGGGATGATTGGGAGGCCATGATGGGTAAAGGCCTATGGAGGGAATTTGGCCAGGACATCAGTGTTACACCCCTGCACTTTACGAGAAGTGCCATGGGATTTTTAATGACCAGAGAGTCAGGACCTCAGTTTAACATCTCATCCGAAAGATGGCGCTCACTGATAGTGTCCACTTCACTTTACTGGGGCATTAGGACTCACACAGACCGCAGGTTTAAGACAAACTACAGAGAATTAACATTAATTGCTAAAAATAAATGGTTTCTGAATCAAAATTGTCAAATATTATATAATAATATTAACAACAAGAGCTGGCAACAAGCAACAAGAACTACAACAACATCAACTTCAACAATACCACATGCCTTTTTAACTTATAACTAAGCTAATTATTAAAAAGTTTCATATTAAAATGTTTGTTTTAAAGTAAATTAATGAAATGGTAACATTTACAAAACGCTTTACATTTAGCTCCATTACCTAAATAACAGCAAGCAAATCAAAAGTTTATAGAGCGCTCAGCATAAATGAGTACAGTGGTCCCTCGCTATAAAACAGTTCACCTTTCGCGGCCTCGCAGTTTCGTGGATTTTTTTAGCGCAATTGCACATGCCTTTTTATTTATTTATTTTTTTTTTTTACAGCGCATTGTAAGAAGTCCACCTATTAGCCCAATGACGAAACTAACAGCATGGTTGAAGGTTAAATGCGTGTAAGCCATTTCTAGTGCTTCTGAAAAGAATTCTGTTATTTATTAGAATTTATTCATATTTGTTTTACACCTCCGAATTTAATCTGACTCCAATTTTAAGTGACCGTCAAATTTAGACTGCATTTCTAATTGTAAGAATGGATCACATTCCTCATTTATGACACAAGTTAGAGTTTGATTTATCTCTGATCCCATACTCTTCAGTTATACGTTCATTAGGGACCAAACGCCGCTTAGAGTTCCACGCCCCGGGATTGCGTTTCTTCTCACGGACATTATCTCGACACTCTGAAGTTAGTCAGAGGATGTAGGGTTAACTAATACTCAAATAGTCTGGTTGCCTCATGCTCACTCATCCTAAAAGAGTAGTTCATTTAGTCATTTCCATACAACTTGCTAATATCAGTGATTAAATGATTAAAAGATCTTTATGCTGTCGTGCCAAAGTGCTCCGTACAGTCAAATGCGTCTTAACAATCGATAAAATCATGTCACAAACATAATGGAAGCGCAGACTCCACTTAATCTACTGGATATAAAAGATTTCAGGAGAATTCAGAATTAATCAAACTTAACACTTTATTTTCCAGATGAAAGTGTATCATGCCAATTACAGAATCAAACAATAAAAAGCCAATTCAGAAATGTAATACATCAATTACTCAAAGAAGAAATCCAAATTATACATAGTGTTGAGCTCGAGAGCTCTTCACTACGGGCCGGTCTGGATACAGACTTGCGACCCCGAGACATTTCGTCCTTCTCTTTAAATACCCTAGGAGAGCAATGAATGGTTATTTTGTCAAAGTTAACCAGTGACTCAAAGATTTACTCATCTGTTGGGATTTAATCAAAATTGATCAAAGATAGTGAACAAAACCTCGTTACCAGTCACACCTGAGTATTTATCAATACCAGAGGGGAAGGAAAGTTCAGGAAAGAGGGCAAAGGGTGTCAAAGTCTATCCTGGGCCCTTTTCTTCAGATTCCAGAGTTTTATTACATGGCACATTTAAGTCTGAGTAAAATCCATCCCTACAGCATTGTGTTCTGCGTCCTGATTGGCTGTAGACCATTGTCAATCAATCTCCTCCGTGTCTCCTGTACAGTACAGAACGCGTTCAGCTTGCCAAATTAACATAAACCTTCGATCGCTAGCAGTGTGAGTTCCAACAAGGATGCAAAAAGGGTTGTAACTGTCCGCAGCAAGATCATCGTAAAGAGGGTCGCACACCGGATGCATCCGGTGTGCGACCCCCTTAAGGATGGAGTCTGCTTTAGTTTTGTGGATCAGTGACTGCAGGAAAAAGAACATTATAATGGATGCCAACATTATCCGCACAAAAGCTAAAAAGCTTTACGAACCTTTTGCTCACAGCGATGAATGTTTGCGCTTGACAACAGGTTTTGATCTTTAGTTTCGTTCTATAATACTGGACTTATTTGTCTACGAAAGTTTGAACTTTGAGAGTGTTTAAACAAGAGAGAAAAGTATGAAAATGTTAATGCCTGTCTGAGAAAAGTGTATAAGGTGTGTAGTGAGGGGTTTTACAGCCTTAAAACATCTAGAATATTTGTAAAAAACAAACCTGACTACTTCGCGGATTTCACCTATTGCGGGTTATACATAATATAACATAACTCCTGCGATTAACAAGGGACCACTGTACGCCTCATTTTGAAAATGAATAATTTTATCCATTTCTCAGTGAATATAGGTCATATATTTTGAACAAAACAGATTTATCAAATGGATATATTCATTAAAATAATATTTTAGTCACCAAACATCTTTAGAAATATAAAGATAATGCATTTAAATTCATGCGAAATATTGGGGAAAAAAATTACAAAATAGAATTTCAACACATTTTATATTTTTTGTTTCTCTTTATTTAAAAAAAGGAAAAAGGAAATATTTTTCCCTAACATATAAATTTGGGATACTAATTTTTGGACTGTTATCCTAGTTTATTTTGTTAGATTAGTTCCAGATTTGGCTTTGTTACTGACTAATCTAATGTATATGCACAAATATAATATTGTAAAGCTTCCTATAGAAAATATTAATTTAAATGAGAGATTTGTGACGGGAGCGGCACAGTGGGTAGCGTTGTCGCCTCACAGCAAGAAGGTCGCTGGTTTGAGCCTCGGCTGGGTCAGTTGGCATTTCTGTGTGGAGTTTACATGTTCTCCCCGTGTTCGCGTGGGTTTTCTCCGGGTGCTCCGGTTTCCCCCCCACAAGTCTAAAGACATGCACTATAGGTGAATTAGGTAAGCTAAATTGTCCGTAGTGTGTATGTGTGTGAATGGGAGTGTATGGGTGTTTCCCAGTGATGAATTGCAGCTGGAAGGGCATCCGCTGCGTAAAACATAAGCTGGATAAGTTGGTGGTTCATTCCGCTGTGGCGACCCCAGATTGATAAAGGGACTAAGCCGAAAAAAAAATGAATGAATGATTATATATATATATATATATATATATATACACAGTGCATCCGGAAAGTATTCATAGCGCTTCACTTTTTCCACATTTTTTTATGTTACAGCTTTATTCCAAAATGGATTAAATTAATTTATTTCCTCAAAATTCTACACACAATACCCCATAATGACAATGTGAAAAAAGGTTTTTTGAAATTGTTGCAAATTTATTAAAAAATAAAAAACCTGAAAAATCACATGTACATCAGTATTCACAGCCTTTGCTCAATACTTTGTTGATGCACCTTTGGCAGCAATTACAGCCTCAAGTCTTTTTGAATATGATGCCACAATCTTGGCACACCTGTCTTTGGGAATTTTTGCCCATTCCTCTTTGCAGTACCTCTCAAGCTCTATCAGGTTGGATGGGAAGTGACAGTGTACAGCTATTTTCAGATCTCTCCAGAGATGTTCAATAGGATTTAGCTCTGGGCTCTGGCTGGGCCACTCAAGGACATTCACCGAGTTGTTGTGAAGCCACTCCATTGATATTTTGGCGGTGTGCTTTGGGTCATTGTCCAGCTGAAAGATAAACCGTCACCCCAGTCTAAGGTCAAGAGCACTCTGAAGCAGGTTTTGATTCAGGATTTCTCTGTACATTGCTGCATTCATCTTTCCCTCTATCCTGACTAGTCTTTCAGTTCCTGCTGCTGAAAAACATCCCCACAGCATGATGCTGCTTCACTGTAGAGATGGTATTAGCCTGGTGATGAGCGGTGCCTGGTTTTCTCCAAACGTAACGCCTGGCATTCACTCCAAAGAGTTCAATTTTAGTCTCATCAGACCAGAGAATTTTGTTTCAGATGCCTTTTGGCAAATTCCAGGCGGGCTGCTATGTGCCCTTTACTAAGGAGTGGATTCCATCTGGCCACTCTACCATACAGGCCTGATTGGTGGATTGCTGCAGAGATGGTTGTCCTTCTGTAAGGTTCTCCTCTCTCCACAGAAGAATGCTGGAGCTCAGACAGAGTGACCATCGGGTTATTGATCACCTCCCTGACAATGGCCCTTCTCCCCCGATCACTCAGCTTAGATGGCCGGCCAGCTCTAGGAAGAGTCCTGGTGGCTCCAAACATCTTCCACTTACGGATGATGGAGGCCACTGTGCTCATTGGAACTTTCAGAGCAGCAGAAATTTGTCTGTAACCTTCCCCAGCCTTGTGCCTTGAGACAATCCTGTCTCGGAGGTCTACAGACAATTCCTTTGTCTTCATGCTTGGTTTGTGCTTTGACATGCACTGTCAACCCTGGGACCATATATAGACAGGTGTATGCCTTTTCAAATCATGTCCAATCAACTGAATTTACCACAATTAAGCTGCTGAAACATCTCAAGAATGATCAGTGGAAACAGAATATACCTGAGCTCAATTTAGAGCTTCACGGCAAAGGCTGTGAATACTTCTGTACATGTGATTTTTCAGGTTTTTTATTTTAAATAAATTTGCAACAATTTCAAAAACTCTTTTTTCACATTGTCATTATAGGGTATTGTGTGTAGAATTTTGAGGAAATAAATGAATTTAATCCATTTTGGAATAAGGCTGTAACATAAAACAAATGTGGAAAGAGTGAAGCGCTATGAATACTTCACAGATGCACTGTATATATATATATAATGCATTAACTAAATGATCTCAGTATAGTGTTCCCGGTGTTGTGTTTTGTGACCTGAAACTTCAGCTTGCTGTAGATAGCTTATGATCTATAAATCTAATCTCTGAAGGACATTATTTTTACGCCGCCGCTCTAGTTATTTGAACAGCAGCTTGTTGTTTGCCAATGAGCTGTAGAATATGAATGAAAACAAGAAGGGCTAATTCAGATGTATTTAAGAACATCGACGAGACCTTGAAGGAGTCAAATGCTTTTTTTCCTGCATTGATTTATGACTCGTCATTAATTGCTCCGTCATAAATGTTCACTTGTACAGAGTCAGAGCTCAGCTCTGGCTGTTTGCCACCGCTGCATATTTCTTTTCTTTTAAACCTTCCCTTCTTCATTTACTTCCTCCAAACAGACTGTGGGTGTACATTATTCAGTCAATCTCGACCACACGCGCTCACTGTGTGTTTGTGTGTGTTTAGTGCATTTTTTAAAGATATACAGTTCCAATCAAAAGTTTAGACAATCAGAAAAAAAATACTGCTTTAGGGAGCTAATAATATTGACCTTAAAATGATTTTAAAAAAAATAAATACTGCTTTTATTCTAGCCGAAGTAAAACAAATAAGACTTTCTCCAGAAGAAAAAATATTATAGGAAATACTGTGAAAAATTCCTTGCTCTGTTAAACATCATTTGGGAAATATTGAAAAAAGAAAAAGAAATTCACAGGAGGGCGAATCATTTTGACTTTAACTGTATGTGTAAAAGGGGTCTTTAAAAAAATGTTTTTTTTTATGTTATTTGGTGTGTAGTGTGTATGTTTGGACAAAAGATTTACAAAGTACAGTCCAAAGGGAGTTTTTAGTTTTTTCAAGATCTGCAATAAATGGCTCTCTTGGAATACAAACATTGTTTTCCAGGCTTAATAATGGAAAAACAAAGCAGCTCAAATCCCGCCTACTGATACTTGAATGGTTTGGGGAGGCGCAAAATAACAATAATGTTACTAATCTGATGGTATATCCGTGTGTGCAAAGTCTCTGCGTGTTCCTCATGACCAACATTTTTGCCTCAAATTGATTATATTGTGGAAGCAGGCAGCAGGGTGGCTCAATGGTTAGCACTGTCGCCTCACAGCAAGGTCGCTGGTTCGAGTCCCGGCTGGGCCAGCTGGCATTTCTGTGTGGAGTTTGCATGTTCTCCCCGTGTTGGCGTGGGTTTCCTTCGGGTGCTCCAGTTTCCCCCACAAGTCCAAAGATATGCGCTATAGGTTAATTGAATAAACTAAATTGGCCATAGTGTATGTGTATGAATGGGAGTGTATGGGTGTTTCCCAGTACTGGGTTGCAGCTGGAATGACATCCGCTGCGTAAAACATATGCCAGAATAGTTGGTAGTTCATTCCGCTGTGGCGACTTCTGATAAATAAGGCACTAAGCCGAAGGAAAATGAATGAATGAATGAATATAGTTCTCAAATTTGTGAACGAACAGACAAACAATATATTATCAAATTATGATCTATGAAGTGTGATGAGCGCCGCCATAATAGTTTGCGCTGCAGTGGAGAGATTAGAACTGCTGGATTTACAACACGTAAATTCACCAACTTCTCCCAAAATACATGACAATGTGTCTCTGTTTAATTGGGAGAAGAATAAAGTAAACATTCTAGATACCTCAAATCTGTTGTGAATAACACACAATGTCAGATTATCATTGACGTTTTGATTTTACAACCCATACATGTTCTGTTTTGCTAGTAGATGTACAGTTGAAGTCAGAATTATTAGCCCCCTGTATATTTTTCCCCCAATTTCTGTTTAACATAGAGAAGATTTTTTTTTTTTCAGCACATTTCTTATCATAATAGTTTTAATAACTCATTTCTAATAACTGATTTCTTTTATCTTTGCCATGATGACAGTACATAATATTTTACCAGGTATTTTTCAAGATACTAGTATTCAGCTTAGTGACATTTAAAGGCTTAACTAGGTTAATTAGGCAAGTTTGGGTAATAAGGCAAGTCATTGTATAACAGTGGTTTGTTCTGTAGTCAATCGAAAAATAATTTTGCTAAAGGGGGCGAATAATATTGTTTTTTATATGTTTTTAAAAAAATGTAAAACTGCTTTTATTCTAGCCAAAATAAAACAAATAAGACTTTCTCCCGAAGAAAAAAATATTATAGTAAATACTGTGAAAAATTCCTTGCTCTGTTAAACATCATTTGGGAAATATGAGAAAAAGAAAACCAAATTCACAAGAGGGCTAATAATTTTGACTTTAGCTGTATGTATTCAAATGTCCGCAACCCAAAACTAATGTTATTTAATGAAAACACTGGTAAGTTTAGAATTTTTGAGAAGTATGCTCATATTTCTAAGCTGTTAACCAATCACAATGCACTGTCACAGCCAACCAATCACAACAAATTTACATTTTTAAAGGCGGGGCTTAATAAATTCTGAAACAAATCAAGCTGTTTGTGTCAGGCTAATGAGAAAAGTATTGTAATAAATGTAAATTGTGAATAATAATGCTTTTTTTGAACCACCAAGATTGAGAGCATGTTCTAGTACACCCTTCAAAACACAATCAAGACTTTGTAAAAGAGCATAATAGCACCACTTTAAACCCAAGTAGCAGATATGGACCAATCAAAACACATCTCACAAAAGCAATGAAGCAGATTGTTTTATTTCATTAGAAAGTCTTATGGTTACAAGAAGACTTAACATTTCCATGGCTGGCAGCTTCATTCATCAGTCTGTAATGCGTTTCACCAGAAAACCTTTGAGGATGTTGAAGAAAAGGCACACAATATCATCAGGAGGAATAAAATGTTTGATCAAAGCAACTGAGGAAAAAACATCATTTACTGTCAAAGACTTGCAAGATAACCTGATGAAAGGAGCAAAGACATTTTAATGCAGAGGATAAGAAGAACAGTAAGACAAGCCTGGCCTTTATGTTAGGACACTTTTCCTGAACACCTTTGCTTTTTGACCATGAAGGACATTAAAGGCTGACTTGAATATGCTAACATTTATTTGGAAAGAGCTGTGAAGTTTTGGAGAAACACTTTTATGATGACCAAACTGAGGCTTTTTTGGACCTGTAGATTAGTGAATTGAGTTTGCATGTTCTCCCCGTGTTGGCGTGGGTTTCCTCCGGGTGCTCCGGTTTCCCCCCACAGTCCAAAGACATGCGGTATAGGTGAATTGATGAACTAAATTGGTCGTAGTGTATGTGTGTGAATAAGTGTGTATGGGTGTTTCCCAGTACTGGGTTGCAGCTGGAAGGGCATCCTCTGTGTAAAACATATGCTGGATAAGTTGGCGGTTCATTCCGCTGTGGCGACCCCTGATGAATAAAGGGACTAAGCCGAAGGAAAATGAATGAATGAGTGTATATTGAAATATCTGTGTATATTTTCCAAAACTACTAACCACAAAGTTATGGGATCAGAAAAATATCACAAAACATTTTTTAGATTTTAAATTAGGGAAATAAGCATGCGTTATGGATGTGACCATGATTTCAGTGCACAAATGAAGATTGATGATCTTTGGACTTTCCTGCAATCACCCTAAAGCACACATCCAAATCCACTGAAGCTTGGAGCAAGGATAATTTTATAATATTTTTGAGTGGCCTGCTCAATCTCCAGATTTAAATCTCATTAAAAATATATGATGGGGTTTGAAGAAAGTAGTGGCAATGCGAAAAGCACCAAATATCATCTGAAAGTTTATTTTAGGCAAGGAATGGATCAAGATTCCAGTAGAGAGCTGACAGAAGCATGAGAGCACACATAGGCAACATTTATTAGAGGTTATAAAGAATTTAAAAAAATCTGAAAAACCTAACTGTTAGGGGTTGAATAATTTTGCACACAACGTTTAGAGGAAAATCTGATGTTTTTTTTTTTTTTTTTACATCTGCTTTAGGTCCTCAGAATATTTTTTTTTAGCTTACAAATTATATGGTTGAAACATTTTATTATTCACTGTAAACCCCAATAAGTTAAGGTAACTCAAACCATTTGAGAAAACTGATTGCAACAAACCATTTAAGTTCAAAAACTAATCCTAATGAGTACTGTGAACTTAATCCATTTGAGTAAACGAAGCAATTTGAGCACAGTAAAACCCAATAAATGAAGAGAACTCAAACCAACTGAGTACTGTAAAAGCCGATAAGTTAAGGCAACTCAAACCGTTTAAGGAAACCGATTGCTACAAACATTTGAGTTAAAAAAAAACCTAATCTATATGAGTACTGTGAACTTACTTCATTTAAGTTGAATTAATGAGGTATTTAATTAACTCTTTACCTTCAACACTGTGTTCAAAACTTTTTTCAAATGAGTAGAATTAACGTTTAGTAAATTTTGAGTTAACTACACTCTGCTGGGTTTTACAGTGTAGGAAAAAAGTCAATAATATTAATTTAAAAAAATATAATTCAGTTTTTAAAGGTCAAGGTAGCATTTATTACACCATAAAAAGTGATTAGTTGACTTTACTTAAAAACAGTGAGTTAACCTGTTGCCTTTAAAATTAAGTAAATTAACTATGTGCATAATTATACAAATTAAGTTAGGTCAACTTAACAGTTTGCAAGTTACAACAGGTTTACTCACTTTTTCAAGTAAAGTCAACTTGTTGCTATATACATTGTATTATTAATTCATTAACTCATTCATTTTCTTTTCTTTTCCTTTATTAATCTGAGGTTGCCACAGCAGAATGAACCGCCAACTTATCTAGCATATGTTTTACGCAGCTGATGCCCTTCCAGCTGCAACCCATCACTGGGAAACACCCTGGGAAATACACTCTCATTCACACACATACACTACGGATAAGTTAGCTTACCCAATTCACCTACAGCGCATGTCTTTGGACTGTGGGGGAAACCGGAGCACCCGGAGGAAACCCACGCCAACACGGGGAGAACATGCAAACTCCACACAGAAATGCCAACTGACCCAGCTGAGGCTCGAACTAGCGACCTTCTTGCTGTGAGGCGACAGTGCTACCCACTGCGCCACCGCGCCGCCCTGTATTATTGATTAAGGATAGTTAATAAAAATACAACTGTTCATTATTAGCTCATGTTAACTTGGGTTCATTAAATAATATTAACACACAGATCTTTAGATTATGTTTTTGTGATTAGTTAAATTAACATTAAGTTTAATAAATGCACCAAAATGATTTATTTTGTGTTTTATTATAAAGGGTCAGTTTAAATAGTTACAAAAATGTTTTTGCATTAATTTGTATAACTTTCTTATGTTTTTAGATCTGCTCATAACGCTATATAATTTTCATGAAACTCAGATCACAAGCAATAAAATCTGACACATTTTGCAAATGAACGAAGATTAAAAAATATCTAGAAATCCAACTGAGAAATTAAAACTACAATGTAGTAATGTACAATGTATTAATATACTGCTTTATAATAAATATATATAGTTTATATATAGTTATTATATAATCTTTGTTCATATATAGTATGTATATCAGAATTTTTTTTTTTATATTTGTTCCCCAAGTTCTGCTTAACAGAAAGAAACATTTTCTTTAACACATTTCTAATAGTTTTAATAACTGATTTTTTATTTTTGTCATGATGACCGCACATAATATTTGACTAGATATTTTTCAAGACACTAGTATTCAGCTTAAAGTGACATTTAAAGGCTTAACTAGGTTAATTAGGCAAGTTAGTGTAATTAGGCAAGTGATTGTATAACAGTGGTTTGTTCTGTAGTCAATCGAAAACAAATATTGCTTAAGGGGGATAATAATATACCTTAAATATACCTTAAAAAAATTTAAAACTGCTTTTATTCTAGTCGAAATAAAACAAATATTATAGGAAATACTGTGGAAAAATGTTCTTGTTCCATTAAATATTACTTGAGAAATATTTGAAAAAGAATAAATGTTTCACAAGAGGGCTAATAAGCTCTTATAACTGAAGATATCTGGAATATATCTAACAAAATCCTCCTTGTACTTCAAAATGTTTACTTCAATGTGTTACTTGCCATTTATTTCTAATTAATTGTGATATTTACCACCATTTTTGAGTTTAAACTGTTTCAAAAACTGTTTATATCCTACACCAGTTTTTTCAGTGTGTTTATAGACTCAAACAGGCACATTTTGTATCATAAAAAAACATAATGCGTAAACGAGAGAATTATCACTTTGCATCTGATCTGGGGTTTTTTTACAGTCTCAGCCATCTTCTACTGATGAAAACATTATGGGCTCCGTCTGAATATATTAAAACACAGATCTTTAGATTTGAATGTTTTCGTGATAGTTCAAGTAGCATTACATTTAATAGATGTGAGGCAATAGTGCTAACCACTGAGCCACCGTGCCACCCAGATCTCAAGCATTAAATATAAAATGATGAAAATGAAACAATCATGGGCTTTGTCTGTCCCCACATCCACTCGTCCACCATAATAAAGAGCCGTCCGTCCAGTCATCATTAATTACCGCAACATTCAAAGTGCTTGAAAGGTTTTTAGAGGGCCTGTAAAGTCAATTTATTATTATAGCCTGCATTTGAGTGACATTCAGCATCGTCAAATGCCAAACACACTTGAGCTGTAATGTGTGTGTGTGTGTGTGTGTGAGTTCGTGTCACGGCTCACATGTCACATCTCTCTCACACACACACACACACTAAAGAGTGCACACTAGAAATTCTGCACACACTCAAAGACAAAGAATAACAAAGTCGGCGTCCCTCAGGGGCCTGTCATCTGAACACAAGGGACCCCGTGCCGGCGGAAACACACTGAAAGATTTCAAACTGAATATCTGCACCAGAAACACCCAGAACAAACATGAACTGAATTCACAATCGCAGCATGACAGAAAGCAGGACGCCCTTGACAATAGAATAGAATAGAATAAAATAGAATAGAATAGAATAGAAATAGCATTCATAATGTGAGACTACAAAAAGTGTTTTTTATTCCTATGTTAAAAGTTTGAGGTCATGAAATTTTTTATATTTTTACAATTTTGTCTTTTTTATGCTCCTCAAGGCTGCTTATCTGATTAAAAAATACAGAAAAAAACTGTAGTATTGTGAAATATTAGTACAATTAAGGGCTGCACGGTGGCGCAGTGGGTAGCACGTTCGCCTCACAGCAAGAAGGTCGTTGGTTAATGTTAAATTATATTATATTATAACAGAAAATACTTATATATAGTAATAGTTATATATAGTAATATATAAATATATATATATACAACAGTTCTGTCTGGTTCTTGAATCTGATTGGCTGATAGCCGTGCGATATTCTTCAGTAACAGCACTCATATACCGCCTCTTCACCCTTCACTCTTTTGTATTACTCCACCCACATACAGCAACAAGCAGAGGACACTCTACAGTTTGACAAATATTGCTGCTGTTGGACAACATAATGTACTTTTGAGGCTTTTTAGTGGAGAATGTAGTTGTTTAGATTGCAACTATGCAGTTTATTTATAAGGACAGTGCCTATTTTAACATATTTATAATTTCAGAGATTCAGCGCATCGGCTGCCATCAGCCTGAGCAGACCAAAGAAAGTGACTGTTGACGTTCCGCCACAAGATGGCGACAGAGACCGCATAATAAGTCCTAAGAGGGAGAAAAACTCAGCGTTGTTTCAAACTACAGCTGAACAAATTATTATAAATCAGGTAAGTGACATTCTAAGTCGATCTCTCTCTTTTGTATTTTGTAGTGCTGTATTTATACCAGAGAATCTGGTAGTGTTTGCTTTGCTTTGGCTTTTTTGGGGTTAATTATTGTGAAATCCCAATTACAACCGAGAAATACTGGGAAATCTCTGTAGACTGATGGCATTTCATACCGTTCAGCCTTATAATCTTAAAATGTGAGCAAAATCACCTGTTTTGTCATCACTTTAGACATTACGCTAGAGAATCATTCAAATACTAGCTCTAAAGTGACGTTGGTGAAGTAGCAATGGTTTCTGCTGTTCTGACATCAGCTGCAGATGTGAATGAATGGCGGAAGAAAGTAGTTTCTCATACAAAAGGGTTTGATTTTCGTTTTTATACACATGATTATGCCGTCGAGCTGTTGTATAAACGCAATATCACACTCGTAGCAGTGTGATATGGCTGTATATCGTCACTGGTGGGACACTAAGGCACTCGGCCTGCAGCCTCACAACAAGTGGGTAGCACGTTCGACTCACAGCAAGAAGGACGCTGGTTCGAGCCTCGGCTGGGTCAGTTGACATTTCTGTGTGGAGTTTGCATGTTCTCCCCGTGTTCGTGTGGGTTTCCTCCAGGTGCACTGGTTTCCCCCACAAGTCCAAAGACATGTGGTATAGGTGAATTGGGTAACCTAAATTGTCCGTAGTGTATGTGTGTGAATGAGTGTGTATGGATGTTTCCCAGTGATGGGTTGCAGCTGGAAGGGCGTCCGCTGCATAAAACATATGCTGGATAAGTTGGCGGTTCATTCCGCTGTGGCGACCCTAGATTAATAAAGGGACTAAGCCGAAAAGAAAATGAATGAATGAATTATACATATTTTTTTCAAATGAGGGCGGAGCTACAAATGCCTATGTGTCAGCATAGTGGCAGATTCAAAAACAAGACTAACATCCTATGCTAATAAGGGAGAGATGGTCACTGGTGGGCGGGGCTTTCCCCCTCTGATGACATGTACAAAATTCCCCTTTCCCCTTTAATAGGGATAATTCAGTAACAAAAATTAAGCTGATTATAATACGCTAATAACATTTACTAATGAGACTTTATTGTAAAGTAGTACCTATTGTGCTTTATTTAATCCTACTGCTATTTAATTAGCTTGAAATATATGTCTTAACTTGATAAATCTTATGAATAATAAAGCGTCACAAAAACAGGTCAAGTTCTTTTTCTTCTTTTTTTTTTTAAGTAACCTTTTTTTTCAGCATGTCAATTTTGCAACAAGAACATTTAATACCATCCAATTGACCAACTAAGTTATTAAACATTAACTAAGAAAGTCACATCACCTAATATTAATGAACAGCTTTACAAGTATAGTTTTCATCCATTTAGTTGAATTACCTCATTTTAAAAAAATAATAAATTAATGAACATATAGGCCAGATTAACCTGAGATTAAAATGTTAAATGTTTAAAAATAAATAGCCTATTAAATCTTTAAGCATTTGGTGCTGTGATGAATCAAATATTGTTCTTGTGGGAAAAAGAAATCCAACATCTTATTTTGTATTTACAGGCTTGAATTAACATAAATCATCTCAATTTCATATAAAAGAGAGCACAGATCTGAGGCCCTGCCAGACATAATCAGCGATATTAAACATTTTATTCATAAGACCTGGTTTTTACAGCCACGCTTTTCACTTTTACTGCCCACTACACCTGCAGCCAAGTCCTTAAAAAAGGCAGTCTCTCATGTCCTGAAGAGAACTGCAAACATCTTGTTTTTTTTGTTAAGAGTTTTGAAAAACAAAACTTTACAAATCCATGCTTTTTGTGGAACAAACTAAGACTTTGTGGAACTGAGATAAGAAAAAAATGTCAAAATGATTCGCCATCTGTGATGTGTGATGGTAAATTGTTTTACTGTCTGACTTCTAGTGGCGCTCCAGATGTTACTTGAAAGTAGAAAACTCACAATTCAGAGTTGTCTGTAATGCCGCATAAAGATAACATAAGGCATCATGGGGATATTAAACAACGTTGCTATATACACTCCAAAAAAAATTCTAGCTGCTTGTTTAAACTACTTATTTAAAATGAGTCGAAACAACACAATTCTTGAGGGGTTTTTGGGACAACTTAATTGTTTTATGTTCAATCCACTTAAATTTGTTAAAGGTGCTGTATGTAAGTTTTTGACTCTTCTAAAGCATAAAAAACAATGCTGAAGTCAGATATTCTGCTTTGAAAATGTGTGTTACGTGCCGGAATGTCTGTCTTTGTTTTGGTCTTTTAACCCGCCCACTGCCACTTTAGCCAATTGTATTTCAACACCCCGGGTTGCCTTGGCGGAAAACAGCGCATTTCATTCATTTAGTCAGGAAGGCTCTCAAAGCATGCGCCCGTGACTGAAATACGACCTCCGGTGGACAGTAGTAGACTCTGAAATGAGAGGCAGATTCAGAGTTCCACATGAGGTGGTTATTAATTAGCAAATAATATAAATATTACAAATGTAAACATTAGATGAGCAGGTTACATTGTAACCCCGTGTCCTAACAACACGCTACATGACGAGATTTGCAGTGATAAGCAATTTGACTGTTTGCACCAGACGAAACACGACAGAAATTTAAATACAGCCATTCAGAGGCACGGAATAGTGCACTCACTGCACTCCAACGAAATGGTAAGGTTTATAATCTAATTAATACATATTAAACCTCTTTAACATTATTACATGTACATGCTGAATCACTGATATGTGTTGGTTTGCACTGAGTCACAGTTCTAGAGTTTAATTTCAAACGATTTCTTTTATTTTCAAGATCTGAGGTGAACGATCTGCTGCTGCTTTCAGTAGTATGGCAATACATGTCATGTAAAATGGCATTCAAACTCACATTATTAGCATTTAACACTGAATAAAACATATGAAGTCTACCTGAGGTGATCATTGTCAGTTTATTCTGTTGTTCACCTGTGAGAAATAGATGCCGTTTCGAATATAACATTTTCGGGTGTTGGTTAGGACAAAAACTCCTTTTAATATGGAAAATATTCCTTCTATTGCGTGTTGATGTTTAATTTAGATCACAGTTTAAATCAGCCTTAAATCAGCCTTTAGGCTCGAGAGTCAGGCACACTGCTGTTGGTGTTGTCAATCTGGAAAGCTGCGTTTGCGTTTGTTTTGAACCAGGAGTGCAATACCTAGTTCAACCACTGGGTGTCAAAATCACATACTGCACCTTTAAGTTATGCTGGGTTCCACACAATTCCTTCATGTTGTCCCAACACAAATCAATTAAGTAAACTTAATCGTTTTTACAAATTTAAGTGGATTGAACATAAAACAATCAAGTTGTCCCAAAAAAAACCCCTCAAGAATTGTGTTGTTTCAACTCATTTTAAATAAGTAGTTTAAAGAAGCAGTAAAATTTATTTTTTTTAGTGTACTGCGAAAATCACAAAAAACACAAATAAGTTCACATAACATTGGTTAAAAGCATAACAGAACCACAAAATATTTGTTTAAACTGTCACACACACTTTTCTTTTAAACAATCTCTTTTTTTTCTTTACTCATTCACAAAACGTTCTTCCTGCTCTAGAGCTGCATTCAGCTTATCTCCGTCTCTCACAATGGTCAAAAGCGAAAGCCGTTCTGTCTCAAAGGGATGGTATTGAATTTTTTCTCTCTAAGATGGATTGGAAACTGCAAATAAATTGAGCCGGTTACTAGTTTGAGCAGTTTCTAGTAGAAAAGCAGAGTTGAAGAACTTACTCGATTCCTGTCAGATAAACATTAATAAGAAATCTAGCTTTCACAGCACTGTAGGCAACCTTACTTCCACCACATTAATATCCATCACGCTTTAGCAGACAGCAAATTATTAAGTTACCTCACCTAAGATTTAGAGACGCTGGAATATTCCTTCTGAAGGCTTGATTTTCCTGGTATTTAAGCATCTGAAATGTCACGCATCAAATAAATTACTGTTAAAAGAACATTTAGGGTTCAACATTTATCAAGTTCAGCTCCATTGACAACATCTGTGACACGCCGTCAGATTCTTCACTTAATAACATTTTCATTCATTCATTCATTTTCTTTATGAATGAACCGCCAACTTATCCAGCATATGTTTTACGCAGCGAATGCCCTTCCAGCTGCAACCCATCACTGGGAAACACCCATACACTCTCATTCACACACATACACTACGGACAATTTAGCTTACCCAATTCACCTATAGCGCATGTCTTTGCACTTGTGGGGGAAACCGGAGCACCCGGAGGAAACCCACACCAACACGGGGAGAACATGCAAACTCCACGCAGAAATGCCAACTGACCCAGCCGAGGCTCGAACCAGCGACCTTCTTGCTGTGAGGCGACAGCGCTACCCACTGCACCACCGCGCCACCCCTAATAACATTTTTAGAAATGAGCAAAAATGTGTTAGGCTTATGGGTAACATTAGATTAAGTAACAATTACATTTTTCATAGTGTAGGTATACCCAGATTTCCTTTATGAAGTGAAGTGAAGTGTAGTGTGGCCAAGTATGGTGTCCCA
>CAIGQV010018344.1:250903-266547 GCA_903798115.1 Danio jaintianensis | reverse complement strand
AGCTAAACCAGTACACACGTGTGCGCACACACATAGCTAAACCAGTACACGCTCACACATGTGTGCTTACACACAAACACACACACACACACGCCCTCACACAGCTAAACCGGTACACACACAGCTAAACCAACTCACACATTCACGCACACACACACACACCCTCACACAGCTAAACCAGTACAAACTCACAGAGCTAAATCAGTACTCACACACACACACACACACACACTTACACAGCTTAACCAGTATACACACTCACAGCTAAACCAGACTAAAACATGCACGCACACACACACACACACACACACACACACACACACACACACACACACACACACACACACACACTTAACCAGTACACTCTCACACATATGCACACACCCATATAGCTAAACCACACACTTCCATTCAGATACACACTTGCATGCACACTCACAAATACATGCCTTCACACAGTTAAACAAGTACAATCTTGTGCACACACAGCTAAACCTGTACACGCACACACTTACACAGCTAAACCAGTACAAACCCACACATGCACACACACACTTACACAGCTAAACCAGTACAAACTCACACATATGCACACGCACACATACATAGCTAAATCAGTACACGCTTGCTTGCACACACACAACACACACACACACATAACTAAACTAGTACATGCACACATAGCTAGTCCATACACACTTGCTCAAACACAGACACACACACACACACACACACGCACACACACGCGCACACACACACGCACACACACACAAAGAAAGACACACAAAAAGCTAAATTGTTAAACTCTTTCTCTCACTCACTCACTCACTCTCACACACATATACACACACACATAGCTAAACCAGCACACCAAACACACTCCGCACGACTACAACACACAGGAGTGGAGCAGAAACTGACGTCCATGCGGAATGATCTCATTAACTGCACGATTGACAGCCTGATGAATGAAGAACCCTGCACTGTATGGTCTCTGTGCGGCTGCTGGATAATCTCTGCACTCCATGACCTCAAAGACAACAGGGGGAAGCTCAGGAGCTCGGCCACAACTCAAACTTCATCTAGTAAAACTAAACAAGCTAAAGAAACAGAATAACAATAGATTCAAAGGGATAGTTCTCCCAAAAATGACAATTGTTGGAATATCTAGCCAATTCCATGCGTGTTCAATAAAAAAGGTCAGGAGAGGGTTTTCTTTAATGTCAAAAATATTAGTAATTTATTAGATACAAATGAATAATCCGAGGACAGAGCTCTGGGTTACGTTGCCCCAATGCAATACAAGAATTAGATTCAGGAGGTTCGCAACTAACTTACATTTCCCTGACTCCAGCATATATACACAACTGACATTAACAGGTGGAGTTTTGGTGTAACGTCACTTATCAGTCATTCTGCAGTCCTTTGGCTGATGCACCCAAACATACTTCCTCTTTCTGCAACCCTTCTCTGCATACCAGAACTGAACAGTTAAGTGACCTTCAATATATTTCACAACTTCTACAAGCATCCAGCTCCTTGTGACATGTCTAGACTTCATGTTAGACATAGGCCCCCCACACTATATTTATTCTTATTCTGCTATTTCCCTCTTGTCAGCAGTTCCTTCTGAGAAGTATGCAACACAGTAAGAAAGAAGAAGTATGTTTGGTTAATATATGGTATCATACAAAAAAAAAAGATTGATTAATCTGTTGTTAGTCTAAACATTTTCTAATAAAAAATAAAGAGACAAAAGTAAAAAAATAAATTCCTTTTTCCCCACACAATTGTAATTAATTACTCACACTCATGTCATTCCAAACCCGTAAGTACTTTATTCATCTACAGAACACAATTTAAGATGTTTTAGATTTACATCTGACCCTCCACAGACAGTAGGGCTGCACCATATTCATTCGTTCATTTTCCTTTGGCTTATGGTTCATTCTGGAGCGGAATGAACCAGCAACTATTCTGGCATATGTTTTAGGCAGCAGATGCCCTTTCAGCCGCAACCCAGTACTGGAAAACACCCATACACACTCATTCACACACACACTCATACACTACGGCCAATGGTGACTGTGGACTGTGGGGGAAACCGGAGCACCCGGAGGAAACCCACGCCAACACGGGGAGAACATGCAAACTCCACACAGAAATGCCAACTGGCCCAGCCGGGACTCGAACCAGCGACCTTCTTGTTCCACTGAGCCACTGTGCATAAAAATGTAATGACAAAGTCAAAACAACAAATATTTTGATGTTGCTTCAACTTATTTTATTACGTTAATGGTTTCAACTACATTTTTTAAGTTGTACAAAGTTGAAAGTTTTTACAGTGTGATATCGCAAAGTGTGAATCTGCAATAGTCTCAACACAGTTGAGACTCAACACAGGATCTGCAATGTCGAGTTTAACCTTAGAGTGAAAGTTCTTTTTTTTCATATGTTTTTAAGGTTTGTGACTCTCATTCCAAGCGGATTTAAAGCATTTGGGCACAATAAAAATATAATGTTTGTAGCTTAAAGAAGAATTGTACTTGTACTGTAAAAAAATGTAATTCCACATAATTCCTTCATGTTGTATAAATATAGATACATATAAAAAAAAAATATATAAATAAAAAAATAAATATAAATAAACTAATATAAATTAATTAATTAAAAATATATAAATAAAAAAATAATAAATATAAATAAAAAAATAAATATAAATAAACAAATATAAGTAAATAAATATAAAAAATAAATTTTTTAAATAGATATATAACTAAATATAAATATATTTTTTAAATAAATAAATAAAATGTAAAAATAAATAAATAAATATAAGTAAATATAAACAAATAAATGAAATAAAAATATAAATAATAAATATAAATAAAATAAATAAATATAAATATATATATAAGTGAATATAAATAAATATAAATAAATAAATAAACAAACAAATACATATATAAGTAAATATAAATTTATTTTTTATATTATTTATTTATTCATTCATTCATTTTCTTTTCGGCTTAGTCCCTTTATTAATCTGGGGTCGCCCCAGCGGGATGAACCGCCTTATTTATTTATATATATGTAAATAAATAAATGAATGAATGAATGACATGGATTGACATGCACTGTGTTGATAATGTTAAGAGGGCTCTCTGATTTAATCTAAAATAACCTGATTTGCATTCTGAGGATGAATGAAGATCTTACCGGTTTGGAATGACATAAGTGTGAGTAATTAATGACAGAATTTCATTCTTTGCTGATGTAACCCTTTAATAGTATTCAAATGAATTTAATTTTTAATGCAAATTAAAAGTATGAATTTTAGTTTTCCTGAGATTCCTCTCATCAACACACTGCATTTGCTTAAATAGACACACAGACCATCTAAAAACACATTTTGCCATGCTGCTGGGAAAGTAGAGCCGAAACAAAAAAAAGCTTGATTCGAGTGTTGATAAACTTCCATTACACACGCTTGTTTTGTTTTTTTATGTGGAAAAACATAACAGGCAAATATATCTGTGCCAAAAATAGAAGCATCAAAGTTCAGGAGGCAGATTGTGCATAACCAGCGCTGTTTGCTCTGAAGCTTCTTCTTTCATCATCTGGAAACACTTCACCTGTGCAGAGACGCATTTCACTTCAGAGATCCAGCCAAATCTGCCATCACACGTCTAGATGCATCTCTAGCATTCACTTCTACTGATGCAAACACAGAACAACGATGCCTTACAGCCAACAGGAAGCTCGTCGTTTTAGTAGAGTTGCTATCTAGTTTTGCTTTACTTGGATGAAAATCATTGAACAGGATACAAAAATGCCTTCAAATACAAGCATAGAAATGGGTTAAATTGAACACACCAACCTTTATTATTATTTTGTTTCATTGCAAAATGATTAGCCTATTTCTAACTGTTCTGACTGTATTTCTGTGTTCTGAAAAGCTCATCATCACTCATCATTCATCATTCCTTTGAATTAAACTCATTTTTCGTTTCATTCATTCATTCATTCATTTTCTTTTCGGCTTAGTCCCTTTATTAATCCGGGGTCGCCACAGCGGGATGAACCGCCAACTTATCCAGCATATGTTTTACGCAGCGGATGCCCTTCCAGCTGCAACCCATCACTGGGAAACATTCATACAGACTCATTCACACACATACACTACGGACAATTTTAGCTTACCCAATTCACCTATACCGCATGTCTTTGGACTTGTGAGGGAAACCGGAGCACCCGGAGGAAACCCACGCGAACACGGGGAGAACATGCAAACTCCACACAGAAATGCCAACTGACCCAGCCGAGGCTCGAACCAGCGACCTTCTTGCTGTGAGGCGAACGTGCTACCCACTGCGCCACCGCGTCGCCATTTTTCGTTTCTTTTATATTTATATTTATAAGGGGAAGCAAGTGAATCAAATAACAGAGAAAATAAAACTACTTATATGTTTACTTGCGGGCGGAACAGGACAAAACTTGAATACTGCAGGTGGGAATATATATTTTTGCGAGAGTGGGACAGAATCTTGTGGGAGCATGAAAAATCTGTCCCGTGCAGGTCTCTAACCTGAATCATGCATTTATTTAAGTGGTTAAAAGTACAGCTGTAGCTTTAATCAGAGACAAAGACTCTGATGTTGAACTTCTAAGTAAATTTACAAAGTTCATACACTAGATCAATGTTTCCCAACCCTGTTCCTGAAGACACACCAGCAGTACACATTTTCAACCTCTCCCTAATCAAACACACCTGAATCAACTCATCAGAACATAAGAAGAGACTCCAAAACCTGAAGATAATGGGTCAGATAAGGGAGACATCCAAAACATGTACTGTTGGTGTGACTCCAGGAACAGGGTTGGGAAAAACTGCGCTAGACATCTGAGTGCATATTGCATAAGCACAGTGTAAGAATTTGTATACAGTGTTGGAAACCTATTTTCAAACTAGCTTAATAAACTACAAGCTACTTAATAGGAAATGTAGCTAAGCTACTGTCGAACTACACAGTTCTAAACAAAAGTAGCTAGCTACACTTCAAGTTTAATCCTAAAAGTAGCTTTGTTGTATTGAAGCTGTTATTTGACATATATTAGAAAAATGTGAATAAACTTAAACTTTAAGTAAAATATTTGGTACTTAAAATATGTAAATAATATTTAATAACAAATATTACAATAATAATATAACAAATAACCCGCAATAGGAAATCCGTGAAGTAGTCAGCTTTATTTTATACAATTATTATAGATGTTTTAAGGCTGTAAAACCCCTCACTACACACTTTATACACTTTATACACAGGCATTAACATGTTCACACTTTTCTCTCTTGTTTAAACCTCTTACTGTTCCTATTGCCTAAGCATAGAATAACAAAAAAAACACTTATGTGTCAAGCCATTAGAACAGAACCAAAAACAGTGTTAAAAAACCGAGGTATGTATTGAACCGTAGGCTAACTGTATTGTTGCATCCCTAGTGCCTACCGAGGGTTACCAAAAAAGGGCAAAGAGGTGGAGCGTGAGCGGAGCTACAGACTAGAGGATGACATTTATTTTTTCGGGAATCCCACGGGTCACGAGATTCCCGTGGGATGGGAGTCATCTTTACTTTTAATCACGGGATTGGGACGGTACAGGATAAAATAGTTAACAGGAGCAGACGGGGGCGGGAATCAACCAATAGGAAGATGACAAAAGAATGCACCGCCATTTTGTAGTTTCCTTTTAATACGATTACAATGTAACACAAGTAAAAAAGAACTACACGATCCAGAAGCCATCAGTGCTGGAGGGAGCTAACACCCGCGAAGAAAATTATGTAGTAAAAAAAATTATTTGCAGGGCAAAGTCAGAGGTAATGACATGTCCATTAAATTAACAGAACTAGTCGGGAAGTCGGAAATATTAATCAAGATTTCTTTCTGTGGGAGTGGGACGGGACAGGAGTAAAAATCCACTCCCGTGTCATCCTCTACTACAGACGCCTGCTAGCATTTTGCTTAGATGGGCTTTTCTTTGGGAGAAACGCTTAATACTTCATTACCTTTGATTCGTTTGTGTTCTGACCACATGTGCTTGGCTGTGTACTATATCATTAAGTGTTTAGTCCTTTAAAAACACTGTTGTAATACATTGAGCCACTAAGCATTGTTCTTATGATGCTTTTCTACAGGAGGAAAAGGCGAATTACTTCCAAATACTTACTTATGAAATCCAGGCATAACACTGATGACTGTTCTATAGCCTACAGCTAATCAATCTGTCAGATTCTGGAGTGCTTAACAGGTCTAAAGAAAATTATAAATGATAAATTATCCTAAATAAAACAAATGCATTTATAGATGGTATACAAGTATATAATTTCACTCACTTGGGAAATGGAGGCCACTTGAATGGTTTGTGAGCACAATTAAGTGCACAGAGCATGCCATATTATCTGATAATTGTAGGAAATAATTTCAAAAGACAATTAACTGTGTAAAGCCACATAAAACAAAACAAAAATAGGATGTATTTGCCGAGTTCAGCGGCTAATCAGCCGAAATCAGCTGAGGTGACGTGATGGCGAGCAGCGAGACCTAGCTGTCACTCAAGTGGCCACGCCCTTAATTATGCAGACTTAATATAAACGAAACGGTAGAGTTATAAAAAAATTCACTCCCCTCACAGTTGTCATGAAGGGTAATATTAACTATATACACCAAAATCATGTTTTTGTACCAGGCTGTAAACACCTTTTATTTTCTGCTGTAAAGTTGGCCATTTTAACATTGGGGTCATTAGAAATGTGCTCTATTATGGAGCCAGGACTAGCGGAACTTCGATGAATTGCAGTTTCAGTTACTTCCGTATTAGCTTCACGAGGGAGAGCGGGATGTTGCCGCTTGATAATACATTAACACATAAATAGTCATGAAACACTAAACTTTTTTTTGTCTTTTACACTTCAAATCTACATTTTGTTAACCTCACAGATTGTGACATGGCAAAAGACCACAGTAATTAATGATGCGTCAACATGTCATAAATATTTATAAGACTGCATGTCCATATCCAATGAGAAGCAGCTTTACTTCTTCATAACTGCTGCTTCACTTTGACGGGCACTTGAGAGATTGCCTACAGTAACTGAGAGAGCAATTCAGGGATCAAAAGTGAGTGTTTGTAATTGCTTAGTACTGTATCAGTTTCTGTCATAAATTCTTGTCCATAAACTACTTGGAGTCTTCCACATACAGTCGAAGTCAGATTATTTTATTCCCCAATTTCTATTTAACGTAAAGAAGATTTTTTTTTTCAACACATTTCTAAACATAATAATTTTAATAACTGATTTCTAATAACTGATTTCTTTTACCTTTGCGATGATGACAGCACATAATATTTGACTAGATATTTTTCAGGATACTGGCATTCAGCTTAAAGTGACATTCAAAGACTTAACCTAATTAGTTTAATTAGGTTAAAGTTAGGATAATTATCACTGTATAACAGTGGTTTGTTCTGTAGACAATCAAAAAACAAACATTGCTTAAGAGGGCTAATAAAATTTCCCTAAAAATGGTATTACGTTTTTTTAAAACTGCTTTCATTCTAGCCGAAATAAAACAAATAAGATTTTCTCCAGAAGAAAAAATATTATAGGAAATACTGTGAAAAATTCCTTGCTCTGTTAAACCTAATTTGGGAAATGTTTGAAAAAGAAACAAAAAATTCACAGGAGGGCGAATAATTTTGACTTCAACGTGATTGTAATAAGTCTTTAGAGAGTTTCTTCTCTAACACTGAGATGAAATGAAAAAACTGAGGTGAAATGAAAATATTCCCCCCAAAAAACATGTCTTATCCGGGATTCGCATCTGATTTTACCATCTGTTTAGTCTGTAAGAGAGGTTTTGACTGACAGACAGCTTTTGACGTCAATAACAAAAGTCACCAGAAGCTTTCTCCGTCCTTTTTAAAAATAGACCCACTGTGATGTATCAAAGAAAAAATACTTCTTTAACAATCTTTCATCGAAATCTGACCACCTCTCTTTCCCGCTGACAACAGCGAGCCAGATAAACAAAAGCCACTTTCCTAAAATCCAATAAAATCCCAAGAGAGCAAAACCAAGTTCTGTCCTACATCCTTTGTGGCTGAATATCCTGTTTCACTTAGAAATGTGTCACGATACAAAAGCGAGTCTTTAAATCAAGACTGGGAACAACTATGAAACGTTCCTTCAGACCGCTTAAAAAGTCATTTGCTTAAAAATACAGTTCTGGTTGAATGAGAATGGTGGAAATTGTAATCAGTATAAGGCTCAATCCCAATTCTACCGCTTGCAAGGACATATGATGACATGTGTGGGGGTTGTAGTGCTGTCCCATTTCTTAGAGGTAAATTTTGAAGCCCTTCACATTCTGTTTCAAGGGCCAAGAGGAAGGGGTAGGGTTAAAAAATACAATTGAGACTGGGCCTAAATGTACAGTTGATGTACACAATTACAAATATTTAGTTTAGGAATAGAAACGTTTTGGGATTTGAGATATGTGACGCTGGACCATAAAATCAATGTCAATTGAGAGCAAGAACATTGTCGAAACTTAATTTAGAAATTTAAAAAGCTCAATAAATAAGCTTTCCATTGATGTATGGTTTGTTAGGATAAGATAATATTAGGTCAAGATATTATTTAACCATTTAAAAATCTTGATTCTGGGGTTTAAAACTTTTTAAAAATGTGGGTTAAATTAAGCATTTTCGAGATTTGATGTATGCAACCCTGAACCACAAAATCAATGTCAATTGAGAGCAAGAACATTGTCGAAACTGTCGAAGTGGAATAACTAAGCTTTCCATTGATGTATGGTTTGTTGGGATAAGACAATATTAGGTCATGGTATTATTAAACTATTTAAAAATCTGGGGTTCAAAACTTTTTAAAAATGTGGGTTAAATTAAGGAAGCTATGGAAGTAAAAAATGTAAAACAGGAAATACGTTAGGACCATTGTTAATGTTTACATCCCTCAGAATGGTCTATATGTGTCTCTGGAACATAAAACCAATGTCAATTGAGACTAAGAATATTGTCGAAACTTATTTTGAAATTGAAAAAAATAAATAAGCTTTCCATTGATGTATAGTTTGTTAGGATAAGATAATATTAGGTCAAGGTATTATTTAACTATTTAAAAATCTTGAATATGGGGTTCAAAACAGCTAAATATATGGAAAAAATTGCCTTTTTAAAAATGTGGGTTAAATTAAGGGTTTCGCAATGCATTTTACTAATTAAAAATTAAGTTTTGATATATTTTAAAAATTCATGGAACATGATCTTAATAAAATTATAATGATTTTTGACAAAAGAAATGCAAATCTGTGCAAATGGCTGTAATTATAATTGTAATAAATGTACAGTCGATGTGCACAATTACGAAAATTTAGTTTGAGGCTGGAAAAATTTCGGGATTTGATATATGCGACCCTGGAACATAAAACCAATGTCTATTGAGAGCAAGAACATTGTTGAAACTGTTGAAGCAGAATAAATAAGCTTTCCATTGATTTATGGTTTGTTGGGATAAGACAATATTAGGTCATGGTATTATTAAACTATTTAAAAATCTTGAATCTGGGGTTCAAAACTTTTTAAAAATGTGGGTTAAATTAAGAGTTTCGCAATGAATTTTACTAATTAAAAATTAAGTTCTGATATATTTTATACAACACGATCTTAACATAATATTCTAAGGATTTTTTCGACAAAAAATGCAAATCTATAATTTTGACCCATACAATGTTATTTCTAAAACATACCCGTGCAGCTTAACAGGTTTTTTTATTTTATTTTTGTTTTTTGGTCCAGTGTCACATATTGTGACAAATGAATTGTGAGAAATCATGACACCAAATGCTTTAGAGGAAAAGCCATGAGGACACAATTAAACAAATACAAATACAAACAATACATTTTGCATTAACCACTAGACTGTATATTTCATTATCAAAATTAAAAGCCGCAGGGAAATATATGCCACAAAAACAGCATAATAATAAATGAAAATGGGCAGAACATTGTGATTTCTTGTCCTGGTCATTTGAATAATAGATAACAGCAAATGGGCTGCGAATGAGGCAACAAGCAAATTGCATTACACGTCGCTCACTTCCATTAGCTAAATGAAACCATTTCTGAAGGATCTTGCCATAAAACAATGGAAAAGTCTACAGCAGAACCGCCAGTTTTTAACTTCCACTGACCTTCAGCAACATTTCCAGCAAATAAAACCTAAATTTAGATGTACTTTCTACTTACTACTTACCTTACATCAACCCTACGAAATTTTTATCAAAATATATCTTCAATACATAGATCTTGAATACATTCAAAAGGCACTTTTCACAGTTTTGGAAGCATCTTACACCTCAGAAACTCAATGAGAGTATTTGTTTTCCCGTCATGCATTTCTACTTCTGCACGACTGACATTTTTTAAAAGGCGTATTATCTCCCTTACAGGCTATTAATACATATTCAGAGCTCTTTTAGTTCTATTAATGATGAGCGAATCCTTGTGGGCAAATGTGAACCGTAAAGAGCTCGACAGCCTATCAAAAGTCAAAGAGGAGCGATAATGGCATAAATACAACCCATAAAGATCTGCTTAAAATATTTACAACCTCTTCTGAAATATGCAACATGCAGTTGCCGTTATTTTTAAAAAAAATTCATCGAATTCTACCTGAGCGCCACCGTTCATTCACATCATCCAACTCGTCCATCTCAGGCTCATTTGGAGATATGTGCCCAGGGCTACATTTTTAAGAAACGAGAAATATGTACCCTGGGTTACGCATGCAGTTTTAGTTTCACAAATCCACTAGAGGGCGCTGTGTACATTTTTGACAATCTCAAATATGTTACTGGGGCACATTTTCTCATACGTGCCATTTCTCGTAAGTCCACCAGGGGGTGATATACATTTATGTGTACATTTCTGCCAATCTCAACATCCTTTTTGTGCGGTTGGCTTGTCATTGGGTATAATATATCAGCCTTGTATCGACTGACCCACAAACCCCTTTCTCTAATACCAACCGATAGGGGTTTTAGAAGCAAACTAGAAGAGAAAAGCTATCATGGCTGTGTGCTTTTACCACGATTTCATACTTGTTTTATGAGTTTTGTTTTACCTGGTTCCTAGAACCATCTTTAGCTGGACTAGAACCATGGTCTACTCCACTCCATAGTGTTTTTTACAAACAAAATGCAGCCATATGTACTTGCAAGCACATATTTCTAGGTTCTCAAAAATGTAGCCATGGGCACATTTTCCCAATGAGCCTGTGTTGCATCGGTCACATTCAAAAGTGTCCATAAAGATCTGCTTAAAATATTTACATCCTCTCCTGAAATATGCAACAGTTGTCGTTATTTTTTTTTTTTAAGTCAGCGAATTCTACCTGAGCGCCACCATTCATTCACGTCCGTGCAACTCAGGCTCATTGGAGATATGTGCCCAGGGCTACATTTTTGAAAACCAAGGAATATGTAGCCTGGGCTACGTCTGCTTGCAGTTTTAGTTTTTACAAATCCACTAGAGGGCGCTGTGTACATTTTTTACAATCTTAACGTCATTTTTCTGCGGTTGGCTTGTCGTTGTGTATACTATATCAGCTTGGTATCGACTGACACACACCCCCTTCCAATCAAACAATAGTGTTTTCAAAAGCAAACTTGAAGAGAAAAGCCATCATGGCTGCATGATTTTGTAATGATTTCATACTTGTTTTATGGGTTTCGTTTTACCTGGTTTCTAGAACCATCTTTAGAACCCCACTCCACTCTGTAGTGTTTTTTTACACACAAATTCATCCGTGTTTTGTTTTTAATTTTATGACAAGTTAACTGCAGTTAATTTCGCACACAATGCATGCCAACAGATGACGGCGGAGACAAATTCTCAAGCAACAGGCCACCTCTGCCATTTCATTCACTAACTTTTCATTCATGCCCTCACCACAAAGTCAAACTCAAGGCACTTCATAGTGTCCATTACTTCCAGAATTCTCAGCATAATCATCATTTCATGCTTGCAAAGCAAATGTGTTCTCTTGCTTGAAGCCATTCTCTATTGTTTGTCGTCAAATGCCTGACAACTTCTGTGTGTGTGTCCTGTCGCAAAATGTAGTGAAAACGGTAATAGTTTGATTAAGGTGTTTACATGTCTGTACTTCAATAATGCGACTAAAATAGGAATACTCCACATGTCTGAATTTGATTTCTGTTTAGCTCAATTATGACTTAAGGTCATCGAAAATTGCTGTTTATATGGTAGACTCTAAATCAGAGTATGGTCTTAATCGGAGTATTGGTGTCCATGTAAACGTACTCAGTGTCAAAGCTTGCTAGTTAATGCTGCCCCCTCTGGTAGAAATACTAACTACAGCCATTAGTATCTTTCTAACCACACAACTCCAGCAAACTGACAGGTTGGATGGAAAACATCCAAAAAGAGACGCATTGCTGTTTGTGTGTTTGTGCGCTGAACATTGGAGAGCATGTTCTCCTATTACTCCCTCTACAACAACACCACGCAGAAACATTAATCATTTGCCACAGACGCACAACACTGCTAACTCAGAAATGCGCTGTCTGAATGGTAAAGTCTATCGTTTGAATGTCACCAGCAGCAATGGCTTTTTGTTTGACATTTCACAGAGGAAGAAAACAAACGACGAGGCCGAATAATAAGATTGTACTGTAAGACTGTAAGATGTCTCATTTTAGGCCTTGTATAAAAAATATGCATTCACTGTAGCATCAAAGAAAGGATCATTTGTACTGTACACTGTCACTCATGCATAAAAGAGTGGCATTGGTGAAGGAAATCCTCTAGATAATGTTCACACGATTTGCTGTACATCAAGAACGGTGCTAAAGTCAGAGACCACATAGAAGAGTTATGGCTAACACTAAGGTTTCACTAGTTCATGTATTTACTAGCATAATAATGAACAGCATCTATTAATCATAGCTCAACGTTTACTAACGCATTATTGGGATCCAAAGTTGCGCTTGTTAACATTAGTTAATGCACCGTGCGTTAACATGAACCAACAATGAACAACTTTACTTATTTTCATGAACTAACATTAACAAAGATGTAATAAATACTGTAATAAATGTATTGTTCGTTATTTGTTCATGCTAATAAAATCCATTAACTAGCATTAACTAATACAAGCTTATTGTAAAGTGTTACCGAATTAGGATTATTAATTTTAAATGAAATCTAAAAGCATTAGTTAGTTTGCATTTTACAGTATAGGCTAGATTAGTTAACATGAACTAACATTAAAAAAATGACGCTCATAAAGCATTTATTAGTCCATTAATGCGAAACATTTACTGACACATTGTGAAAAGTTCTGTTTGTTAATGTAATTTGTTATTAACATGACAAGTCTTGCAATAACAGTGAAGTTTTAGATTACTAACTGTTGTACATATGTATTGATAATTGCTAATGTTAGTTAGCACATTCATGTTAACTAATGTAAAGTTATTCATTCATTTTCCTTCGGCTTAGTCCCTTATTTCCCAGGGGTCGTCACAGCGGAAGGAACCGCCAACTATTCTGGTATATGTTTTACGCAGCAGATGCCCTTCCACCTGCAACCCATCAGACCTTCACAACCAGCGACCTTCTTGCTGTGAGGTGACAGTGCTAACCACTGAGCCACCGTGCCACCCCTAATGTAAAGTTATGATGTAAAATTCAATTTCTATCTGACTAATCAGATTATTGTTAAAGGTTTGGGGTCTAAGATTTATTTTGATCATTCTACTTTTATTTGCCAAGCATTAATGCTTTTTTTTTTATTTAATGATGCATTAAACTGAATACTACATTTATAATGTTTATAAAAATGTACCACTGTTTACATGAACATTTTACTTCCAATATTGACAGTAAGAAATTCTTCCAATCAGCATACTGTATTTGACCCTGGACTACAAAAAAAATTTTGACATGGGAAATCTAGATAAATAAGCTTTGCATTTGATTTATAGTTTGTAAGGATATGGCAATATTAGACAATCTGAAATCTGAGGGTTTAAAAAAAATCTAAATACTGAAAAAATTGCCTTTAAAGTTGTCTAAATGAAGTGCTTTGCAATGCATATTACTAATCAAACATTTTTTGTTTTGATATATTTACAGTAAAAAAAATTACAAAATATCTTCATGGAACATGACCTTTACTTAATTTCATAACGATTTTTGGCATAAAAGAAAAATGTATTATTTTGACCCGCACAATTTATTCTGTGCAATATTATTCTGGTTTTGTGTGTAAAAACATCAATGCTGGGTTCCACAACATCGATTTGTGTTGGGACAACAAGAGGGAATTAAGTTAACTTATTAGTTTTTACAAATTTAAGTGGATTGAACATCAAAAAATGAAGTTGTCCCAAAATAAACCTCAAGAATTGTCATTTCAGCTTATATTAAATAAGTAGTTTGAACAAACACCAAACATCATTTTTTAAGTCTATATTAGTTATTTCTGAAGGATCGTGACTCTGATGCAAAACTTTTCAGCATTACTCCAGATTTCACATAAATATATTACCTTTTAAAATGTATTCAAACAGAAGACCTTCCACAGAAGAGACTTTCCAAAACATTCAAACATTTATCCACCCATTCAACATACTTGCAGTCCGACTAAAAAAATTCAAGCGTTCAATAAATCTCTAATCACGTTTTGATCGCATCAGAATTCTCCACAAAATGTGAGACACACCAAAATACTACGATGATCTCAAATTCATGTCACACTCTTGAATTCAACCTTTTGCTGAAATTGATATGCTGACAGCATCATTTCCAAATGAACCTTTTTGTACTAAATTTACAATAAAAAAATCACTTGTGGCCTCAGACTTTTAGCCGTCCTGCTCCTCAGACAAAAAGCGTGTCTCTTTAATGGGGAAAAGGCCTCACCAGAGGTTTTGCTTTCGTGCCAAAGCATATAATATCCACTCTGATTAATTACTGGCCATATTCTGGACGTGTTCGTACTGCATATAAAAACCTGCAGATGAAAAGCGCAGCTCTTTGTCCCTATGTGAGATCTATTCAGAAAGAGATCTTTGAGGGGGGAAAAAAAGCTAAAGTGAAACGTATGAATTTGTTTGTTCCATTAAACAACCTGCTTTGCTTTGTGCACCAGATCAAACTTGACAAACCAAGCAAATCTGCATTTCAAAGACTGGCTTGTTACATATCTAATTACGGGCAGGTAGAAGAAGGGTCAAGGAACCATGGCAACACCACCAGACATGCTGTCACCTGCGAGCATGCACAAACGCATTAGTTCACATCAGGAGAGAGTAAATACACCTTTTATTCAGAAGCTCAACGGAAGCAATATGAGGTGGGGGAAACAATAGAGCAACACTAACAAACTACATGGGCATCTCTAGTCGAAAGCATTCCGTGTGCAGGATTCCCAATGGAACTTTAAGCAGCATTATGGAAGTCAATGGTTACAGGTTTCCAACATTCTTCAAAATATCTTCTTTTGTGTTTAACAGATTTGTGACAAGGGTGAGT
>CAIGQV010018344.1:228877-241119 GCA_903798115.1 Danio jaintianensis | reverse complement strand
TATTTTAAAGTGTTACTGAATTTTCTCCTCAGTATTGCTGGTAGTTAATTTATAATTCAGTATTAATGATTAAATTTCATATTAGGAATCCCCATTAAAATTAAGCAACAACTGTCTTTTTAGCTTCATTTCTAAACATTCGAATCACACAAAATCTGCAGAAACTCACGTCTGGTCCGAGCCCCTCCCCCGGAGAATCCTCAGTCTATAGCGATCGATGATTTGCTCCTATACTAGAAGGCAGGGCTTCATCTACCACATTGACACCATCGTTACACTTTTCCCCATTCAAAACTATACAAGTGACACTCTTGTGAATTCTATAGTGCAGCAGAACAGAGAGCAGACTGGAGAACGGGAGAAAGAGAGACGGATCTCAGCCAGCTTTAAAGAGTTCCTTCAGGGAAACGCCGGGAACATGATCCTAAATGAGGCAGAACTCATCAGAGGAGGTCCGGGGGAAATGCCTGGCGCTGTTCTGTGTGTAAATAACATCCATTCATTATTAAATCTCAGCCTGAGCCAGGAATCTTCTACGGCAGAGGTCAACACAGCTCATCTCTGCCCTGCTGCCTCACAGGTGAGACTCTGACGCTTCATAAATGCACCTTTTCTGCTCTCCTTTCTAACTGTGAAATGGTGTTGTCACGATACTGGATTTTTCAACTTCGATACCTTAAGAAATATCGATATTTTATAACATTTTCGATACCACGAGGAACAAATTCCACAGAGTATACAAATGAAGTAAAACAGGAAACTTTGTATGGTTTAGTTTATTTTTGTTTCCCGTTTTACTTAATTTGTATATACTTTGTGGAATTTGTCCTCATGGTATCAAAAATGGTATCAAATATCGATATTTTTCAAGGTATCGTATCGTATTGAAGTTGGAAATTCCAGTATTGTGACAACTCGATTTCACAGTTCGAAAGAAGAGAAGAATTAAATTTTACTTGAAAATGCAAAACATTGTATGGTTTAGTTAATTTATAAGAAAATTAAATTCTTCTCTTCTTTCTGTCTGTGAAATCGTGTTGTCACGATACTGGAATTTGCAACTTCGATATGAAACCTTGAAAAATATTGATATTTGATACCATTTTCGATACCACAAGCAACAAATTCTTGAAAGAGTATACAAATGAAGTAAAAAGGCAAAAATAAACTAAACCATACAATGTTTTGCATTCTCAAGTAAAATTTAATTCTTCTCTTATTTCTAACTGTGAAATCGTGTTGTCAAGATACTGGAATTTGCAACTTCTATATAATATGATACCTTGAAAAATATAGATTTTTGATACCACGACGAACAAATTCCACAAAGAGTATACAAATGGAGTAAAAAGGGAAACACAAGTAAACTAAACCATAAAACGTTTTGCATTTTGAAGTAAAATAAAATTCTCCTTTCTAACAGTGAAATAGTGTTGTCACGATACTGGAATTTCCAACTTCGATATGATACGATATCTTGAAAAATACAGATATTTGATACCATTTTCGATACCACGAGGAACAAATTCCACAAAGAGTATAGAAATTGTGTAAAATGGGAAACATAAATGGACTAAACCATACAATGTTTTGCATTTTTAAGTAAAATTAAATTCTTCTCTTTCTGTGAAATCGAGTTGTCACAATACTGGATTTTTCAACTTTGATACGATACCTTGAAAAGTATCGATATTTGATACCATTTTGGATACAACGAGGAACAAATTACACAATAAGTAAACAAATGAAGTAAAAAGGGAAAAATAAATAAACTAAAACATACAATGTTTTGCATTTTCAAGTAAAATGACATTTTATACCAGGTATTTCATCAGTCCCTTAGATAATACAATGTAAATACATGCGATAATACAATTGAAAAAAAATATATATGAAAAAAAAGTCAAGACAACTAATATTTTTGTTGCTTTAACTTATTTTAATAAGTTAATAAGGTTTCAACTATTTTTTTTAAGTTGTACAAAGTTTAACTTAATATTTTTAGTCAGTTTGATTGATATGTTGAGATGACTAGAAAACTTCATTTGATTATACTAAAAAATTTAAGGCAGCAAGAATTTTTTTACAGTGTAGATATGGACGGAAGAATTGAGTGAGACAGACAGCCCGCTGACTGTGCTGTGTTGTATTTGTTAATGTTATATTGTAATAATCATATCTGCACATTTCTAAATGATTAAAAAAATAAATAGCCAGACGTTTTATTCAACTCCCTGCTGGTTAGTAGAGAGAACGCGAGAGAGCAAAGCCAGTATCGATACTACCCAAATGCAAGATTGTATCATTAAATATTCCAGTATCTATATTTTTGGCAACACTACTGTGACATGTTTGTGCTAAGCAAACCACTTTTTTATCGTTTGTCCTTCTCATGCTAAACTTTGATACTTAAAGGAGATGATGGTTGCTAGGCGACACTGGGGTAAAAGTTGCTTGATCATAAAGCCACGTCTGTGTGCGCATGAATGAGATCTCAAGCATCAAATGCAGCTGATGGAGGGCAGGTAAACCTTTATCTATCCTCCCGCTCGGGGAGAGAATACTAATAGAAACTGAAAGCCCTACTTATTCAAGACCGAGATGAATATCAGTTTGAAATGGCCACACTGTTCTTGGTTTGTTGTGAATACGTGTTTTGTGATGGAGATGTTCATGCAACACCTTGGGCTGTATTTTAATGATCTAAAGGCATGGTCTAAAGCGCATGTCCATCTGCTTTGATTTTATCTTCTTTCTAACTGTGAAATAGTGTTGTCACGGTACTGGAATTTGCAATTTCGATACCTTGAAAAATATCGATATTTGATACCGTTTTCGATACCACGAGGGACAAAATTCCACAAAGAGTATACAAATGAAGTAAAAAGGAAAATAAACTAAACCATACAAAGTTTTGCATTTTCAAGTAAAATTTAATTCTTCTTTCTAACTATGAAATAGTGTTGACACGATACTGGAGTTTCCAACTTCAATACGATACGATACTTTGAAAAATATCTATTTTTGATACCACGAGGAACAAAAGTCCACAAAGAGTATACAAATGAAGTAAAAGGGAAACACAAATAAACTAAACCATAAAATGTTTTGCATTTTCAAATAAAATAAAATTCTTCTTCTTTCTAACTGTGAAATAGTGTTGTCACCATACTGGAATTTCCACCTTCGATACGATACCTTGAAAAATATCGATATTTGATACCGTTTTCGATACTATGAGGAACAAAATTCTACAAAGAATATACAAATGAAGTAAAAAGGAAAACATAAACTAAATCATACAAAGATTTGCAACAACTTGAAAAAATATCGATATTTGATACCATTTTCGATACCATGAGGAACAAAATTCCACAAAGAGTATACAAATAAAGTAAAAAGGAAAACAAGTAAAAACAAGTATTTTCAAGTAAAATTTAATTATTTTCTTCTTTCTAACTGTGAAATCGTGTTGTCACGATACTGGAATTTCCAACTTCAATACGATATGATACCTTGAAAAATATTGATTTTTGATATCACGAGGAACAAAATTCCACAAAGAGTATACAAATGAAGTAAAAGGGAAACACAAATAAACTGAACCATAAAAGTTTTGCATTTTCAAGTAAAATTAAATTTTTCTCTTCTTTCTACCTGTGAAATCGAGTTGTCACAATACTGGAATTTCCAACTTCGATACCATACCTTGAAAAAATATCGATATTTGCTATCGTTTTCGATACCATGAGGAAAAAAATTCCACAAAGAGTATACAAATTAAGTAAAAAGGGAAAAGTAAATAAACTAAACTCAAATGCAGTTGATGGAGGGCAGGTAAACCTTTATCTATCCTCCCGCTCGGGGAGAGAATACTAATAGAAACTGAAAGCCCTACTTATTCAAGACCGAGATGAACATCAGTTTGAAATGGCCACACTGTTCTTGGTTTGTTGTGAATGTGTGTTTTGTGATGGAGATGTTCATGCAACACCTTGGGCTCTATTTCAATGATCCAAATGTATGGTTTAAAGTGCATTTAGTCCATGTCCGAATGCACCGTTACACCTTACATTCCCTTTAAGAGTGAATTGTGGTCAAGCCATGGCGGATTCACTATATACATGGCAGACTTTTTAAGCGGAAAAACTGAATACTTTACTAGCGAGGAAACAAATCTGCTTGTGCACAAGGTTAAAGTGTGTATGATGATCAAATTGACGTCTAAAATTGGTAAAGAAAAAAAAACAGTCAAAAATTAAATAGTAGAGTGTCCTGTAATCGATTTTTGATGTATTTTACGCCAATTATATGTTTTGACATCAAGGTAGTTTACATGTATCATAGGGGTAAGGATACAAAATCCAGTGTAAATTTGTAATTAAAGCTTTCAGATAATTAAAAAAATTCTTAAATATTAATACTTTTGTGTTGTTATTTTGGTGGTCAAAATGGACATTAATGTGTGGATGTCAAATAGACGTCAAGGTTTTGACACTAAATCGATTAGCATTTTTAGCAAGTTTTTTTTGCCGTCAATGTCAATTTGATGTCTTTTCGACGTCAAGGTGCCCGTTGGGTATAATGTTTGCGCTATATAGATATTATTTATTAAATTACCTATTAATTGTATTTTAATAACATCTACCACCTGCCCCAAACCTCAAAGTAATGTAAAAATAGTATTTATAACGAGAATTATTTATTTAAATTATCCATTAAATTGTATTTTATTAACGTCTACCCAAACCCTAAACTTACCCCTCCCAGTAATGTAAAAATAGTAATTATTCATTCATTCATTCATTTTCATCCTCTTTTCTGGGGCCGGGTCGCGGGGGCAGCAGTCTCAGGAGAGAACCCCAGACTTCCCTCTTCCCAGACACTTCCTCCAGCTCCTCCAGGGGATCCCGAGGCGTTCCCAGGCCAGCCGAGAGACGTAGTCCCTCCAGCGTGTCCTGGGTCTTCCCCGAGGCCTCCTCCCGGTGGGACATGCCTGGAACAACTCCCTAGGTAGGCGTCCAGGAGGCATCTGAAACAGATGCCCGAGCCACCTCAGCTGACTTCTCTCGATGTGGAGGAGCAGCGGCTCTACTCCGAGCTCCTCTCGGGTGACAGAGCTCCTCACCCTATCTATAAGGGTGCGCCCTGCCACCCTGCGCAGGAAACTTATTTTGGCCACTTGTATCCGAGATCTTGTCCTTTCAGTCATGACCCAAAGCTCATGACCATAGGTGAGAGTAGGAACGTAGATTGACCAGTAAATCGAGAGCTTTGCCTTTCGGCTCAGCTCTTTCTTCACCACAACAGACCGGTACATCGACCGCATTACTGCTGCTGCTGCACCAATCCGCCTGTCAATCTCACGTTCCATCCTTCCCTCAGTCGTGAACAAAACCCCAAGATACTTGAACTCCTCCACCTGGGGTAAGGACTTTCCTCCAACCTGGAGATGGCAAACCACCTTTTTTCGGTGGAGCACCATGGCCTCGGACTTGGAGGTGCTGATGAGAATCCAAGTAACGAGAATCATTTATTTAAATTATCCTTTAAATTGTATTTTATTAACGCCTACCTCAACCCTAAACTTACCCCTCACAGTAATGTAAAAACAGTAAATATAACGAGAATTATTTAACTCATTTATTAAATTATCCATTAATTGTATTCAATTAACATCTACCCACACCCCAACCCTAAACCTACCCCTCACACTAATGTAAAAATATGAATTATTGTTGTACAGTGACTCAAAAATGCTGTATTGTTGTGCATATCCACAGCTGTATCCCTTCTAGATTTCACCAGTGTGAAGTCTGCCGCATGTCACTGTAATATAATTAGTCCCAACAGTTAATCAATATAAAATACGTTCTGCTTTGATCGCGGCTTGACCTTCTGCTTGACTCGTCTTTGTCAGATTCAATAAATGTGTGTCACGCAGGAAAGGAGTCGTCACTGCTGCTGCTTTTGTGAGATAGTGAATTTGTTCATAAAACCCCTTGATAAACTGCGCATAATTACTTAGGATGAGACACAAGGATTACGCCAAGTCAAGAATAACTATTAGTTTTGTTGCTTGTGTTGGTTTAAAGGGGACCTATTGTGCAAAAATCAATTTTATAAGAAGTTTGAACACAGTTGTGTTGCAGAAATGTGTGAATATAACCAGCCTCTAATGGTTAATATTAATTAATTATATTTTTTATTATCGCACTTGATAAAAACAGTCTGCAGAAACACTTTGATTGACGTTCTCCCTTTGTACGTGTCATCAGAGGGGGAAAGCCCCGCCCACTAGTGATGATCTCTCCCTAATTAGCATAGGAACGCTAGTCTTGTTTTTTGAATCTGCCACATAGGCATTTGTAGCTCCGCCCTCTTTTGAAAAGAGCACAATCTCATTTGAATTTAAAGCAACAGTCACCAAAATGGCACAATTAGGATCAAACCCTTAAAAGGGGGCAGCTTCAAAGCATTGTAAATCATTATTGGTGTGGTATTTTGAGCTGAAACCTCACATACACACCCTAGGGACATCAGAGATTTATTTTACATCCTATAAAATGGGGCATAATAGGTCCCCCTTCAAGTAAATGAAACAAAGCCCAAATAAGTATTAAATTATGACTTGCATCATAATTAATCTTGCATATTCAGTCATTATTATTTCCTTAGGTACTTCAATATGTGATCAGCAAAGTGACCAACAGTATATCTACCATCCAATCAAATCACAGCATCCACACATAGCAACATATTAAAGACCCCCTTTTATGGGTTTTTGAAAATGAGCATCCATGTAGTGTGTGAATGAACACATCCAGCTGAGGTTTAAATCTGAAAGTGCACCGTGTTTAAAACTACTGATTCTTTAGCGAAATAGTTGACTCAGAGTCGAATGAATGAATCGAGTTGGGTTCGGATCTTTTGTTTGAATGTGTCTACGTCGATACGGTACATCACCAAATATGTAGTTCCAGATCCGGTAAAATGTGAACGCGCATTTGACTTCAGACACTAGCGGAGCACTGAGGATCACGGGACTGATCATAACACGAAGATGACGATCACTGACTGATGGAGACTCAGCTGCGGGGAATAAAGGGTTAAAGGTAATGAGTAAAAATATTTGTTTATTATGCAATTACAGTATTTTCCAGTACAAATATTTGAACATTCTTAAACAAAGATACTTGTGATACTTTATTACATACAATATTAAGTGTTGTTTTCTAACATATTAATTAAAATTATGTGAAACCTTTTTTGAAAACCTCATTGGCCGATATGTTGATTTTAATCACAAACCTTTAATTCGTTCATAAATAAATAACTTTTTAACCATTTTTAAAAAACACATCAGCAAAAAAAATAAAGGGTCAGGGAGAGGGTGAAAAAACAATATGCAAAACTAAATATTGGCTGCTTTTTCAAGTGACAAGAGATCATATTAGCATTGTTTTGTAGTGGTGGGCAAAGCGAGGCTTCATGAAACACTGAAACAGTCGAAGCAAAAGTGTCGAAGCTTCGAAACGTTTTGAAACCCGTCTCTACAGTGACACCTAGAGGTCATTTTTTATGTACTACTCTGGAACAGCTTCAGCAAAGAAACAGTTACACAAATTGAGGTATTAAACCCCACGTTGTAGAATTGAGGCTTGAAGTAATTTAGTGAAGCAGTGAGAGTTCCGACTAGCATGCAGAGATAATGGTTTCGAATCCAGGGTGATGCAGCTATAGATAAATACTCTGTTCTTGTAACTTGTTTTGTTTTAACATTGGTCCGACATCAGAATGAACACTTTGTGAATAAATATGTCTTGTTTTGGTCATAAAAAAGTAACATTATTAAAATAAATCAAGTCATGATTTCAAAATATTAGTACAAGTCGGGATTGAACTCGGGCCATTTGCAGCACAGTTCACACACACACGGTCCACTAGGCTACATGAGAGAGAATGTTTTTCCGATCCTGTCAGTCAAACGGAGATTCGCCAGGGTAGGGTTGCACCAGCTGATCGTAAGTTCTTTCTCTTAAACTGGAATGTAAAGTCCACACTAGGGGCTTAGTAAGTACTAGCTAGTTTGTAACTACATGTGTTCTCACTTCGGCTGCACCACATATTCTTAAGGCAAACTGTAGTTAGTAGGTCGTAAGCTCTCCGTAAAGTCATGCGTAGTCGCATTGAATGACGTAATATCCAATAAAAAGCATTTAAATCGTTAAACTGCTTTAAAATTCTGCAACTATTGCATCTATATATATATATATATACACAACTGTCCTATGAAAATTTAATTATAAATTACATTTTTATAGCACATTAAATTACAGTCAGTCACTAACAACAGATGACGCATATACCTGCATCGCGAGCCGTGAATGCACGCGAAATACACAACATTATCAAAACATTAAACTTTATTTTTATATATATCATACATATGAAAGAGAAAAAAGCAGGGAGAAGAACTCAGTCATGAAGAAATTCTCGTTTTAATTGGTGGACACCATTAACACAAAAAAAAAAGCGAGATTTGGGAGGATAATGAGGCTGTGAGTAGAGGGAGATCATTCTTCATTATCATCGCAAGCTCCTCAATGTAAACTAATCTCGCTGTCATCTCTCCTCTACCGTTATACATGGGGGGAGGCTGCCGTAAATATTTAATTGGAACATAGCATTACGTTTAAACTAAGTTCAGTGGTGCAACACAAAAATACTTAGTAGTGCGTAAGTTGTAATGTAGTGTCCCTTTAAGTCACAACTAGGCTACGTTTTAACTTGCGCACTGCTGGTGCAACCGGCCCCGGGTCTCGAAACGCTTCTGAAATTACTTTAGTCACGTGACCTTGTGTTTCGAAACACTTTAGCCATGTGACCTGGGTGTTTCGGATCATGCTTGGGTGCAGTGTTTCGAAACACTTGTGCTTCAGGATCTCTTTTTTTTTTTTTTATATATATATATTTATTTATTTATTTTTTATTGTATTTGCTGAACATTTCCAATCAAATGCATAACAAATCTTACAATAGGATATTCACGTTTTAGCATAAAATCTGTAAGCAAAATAACAAAAAGAAAGAAAGAAGGAGAGAAAAAACAAATAAAGAACAAGAGCGGATATACGTAACAATTACCATAGAGAAGAGGAGTTTAGTTTTTGGAGTATATTTACAGTTCTGGTTGCTTTACGAATTGAAAGTCCTTTAAGAGTATCAAAATAAATGTTTAAATCAGCCTTGAAATGTGAGATGTTAGGCTTTCTCTCCGACCATTTACACTTGTGTATATGAAACTTAATAATATCAAAAGTTGAGTAATGCCAACTGGTCCAGCCGGGACTTGAACCAGCGACTTTCTTGATGTGAGGCAACAGTGCTAACCACTGAGCCACCATGCCACCCCCATATAAGTGTGTGTTTGTAAATGTTTTATGCACAAATGATTCATGTTACAGTTTAGAATGAAAAGAATGTTTAATTTACTACTTTTCCCATGCAGATGCCAAAGAGAGAAAGGCTGGAGGTTAGCATTATTAATAAAAAATATTCCGAATTTCTGTCTGCTCGTCAAACAAAAACTATTGGCTTCAGAAAGCCATTTTGTTTTGTAATTAAATATTTGAGGTTGCTTTTTTTGCATCCATTTTGCAGCTCGAAAGCCTTGACTGCAAACTGTACACTTTTTAAAACGCAAGAAATTAATACAAGTTTGGAACAACATCAGAGCGAAAAACAAATGACAGAATATCCCGTTTTTGGCAGAACCAGTTCTTTGAGCGCTGACAAACTGAACAGAGACATGGAATAAAAATGTTACTCTTATTATTTAAGGTGCTGTATGTAAGTTTTTGACTCTTCTAAAGCATAAAAATACCATAATATGTTTGCAGATATTTCAGAAACATGCTAAGTGAACATTCTTGTTTATCTGAAAAACAATGCTGAAGTCAGATATTCTGTTTTGAAAATGTGCGTTATGTGCCGGAACGCTGTCTTTGTTTTGGTCATTTAACCCGCCCACTGCCAGTTTAGCCAATTATATTTCAGCACCCCGGGTTGCCTTGGTGGAAAACAGCGTATTTCATTTATTCAGTCATTCATTCAGGAAGGTTCTCAAAGCATGCGCCCGTGACTGAAATACGACCTCCGGTGGACAGTAGCAGACTCCGAAATGAGACGCAGATTCAGAGTTCCACATGAGGTGGTTATTAATAAGCAAATAATATAAATATTACGAATGTAACAATTAGGTGAGCAGGTTACATTGTAACCCCGTCTCCTAAGAACACGCTACGTGACGAGATTTGCAGTGATGCGCAATTTGGCTGTTTGCACCAGATGAAACACGACAGAAATTAAATACAGCCATTCAGAAGCACAGAGTAGTGCACTTACTCACGAAATAGTAAGGTTTCTAATCTATTTAATACATATTAAACCTCTTTAACATTATTACATGTAGATGCTGAGTTCTGAAGTTCAATTTAATAATAGTAATAATCTTAATAACCAGTTCTTTGTGCCTGCTGATATATAGTTCATTAACTGTAGGCTGTTTGTGATTGTCAGGTATGTGGCAACTTGGTGCATTTCATAAATTCAGTTTTTAAATTCCAAGCCTTTTGAAGATGAATCATATTTAAATGCCTTGTTTTGTTTGGCCTTGGGTTGTTTTTGTAAGTTTGACAGTCTTTAAGAATTTCATGATGTTTAGTATGAAAACAAAAAGTCAAAAAAAAAAAAGATGAAACTACCGTTTAGAAACATCATTGCTTGTGTGTTTTATTTTCAGATCTGGTAAGCAAGGTGAGGAGGAAAAACTGTTGACAAAGTCTTTGCTTACTGATTTTAAGAACTTTAATTTTCATACATCCAACACTTGGTGTGTACATACAATTGAAGTGATAATTATTAGCCCTCCTGAAATATTAGCCCCCCTGCATATTTTTTCAACACATTTCTAAACATAATAGTTTTAATAACTACTTTCTAATAACTGATTTCTTTGCCATGATGACAGTACAGAATATTTTACTAGATATTTTTCAAGATACTAGTATTCAGCTTAAAGGCTTAACTAGGTTAATTTGTGTAATTAGGCAAGTCATTGTATAACGATGGTTTGTTCTGTAGACAATCGAAAACAAATATATTGCTTAAGGGGGCTAATAATATTGACCTTAAAATGGTTTGAAAAAAAAACTAAGAATAAAAACTGCTTTTATTCTAGCCAAAATAAAACAAATAAGGCTTTCTCCAGAAGAAAAAATATTATAGGAAATACTGTGAAAAATTCCTTGCTCTGTTAAACATAATTTGGAAATATTTTAAAAAGAAAAGAAAATGGGGGGCTAATAATTGTGACTTCAACTGTAACTTTCAGCTCCATCTTCTCAAAGTCTACAAAAATAAGTCCCTGTAAGAACAGCAATGAAGGGTGTTGGTAAGAAAACAAATAAATAAATCTGCTGTTAATATATTCACCCTCGGGCCACCCGAGATGTTGCTGACCTTTTTTTCTTCAGTAGAAGATTTATTCATCCATTCATTTTCTTTTTGGCTTAGTCCCTTTATCAATCAGGGGTCGCCACAGCGGAATGAACAGCAAACTTATCCAGCATATGTTTTATACAGCCCTTCCAGCTGCAACCCAGTACTGGGAAACACCCATACACTCTCATTCACACACACATACACTACGGTCAATTTAGCCTACCTAATTCCCCTATACCGCATGTCTTTGGACTTGTGGGGGAAACCGGAGCACCCGGAGGAAACCCACACGAACATGGGGAGAACATGCAAACTCTACACAGAAATGCCAACTGACCCAGCCGAGGCTCGAACTAGCGACCTTCTTGCTGTGAGGCGACAGCGCTACCCACTGCGCCACCCCCAGTAGAAGATTTTTTAAAAAGCAAAAATCTAAAACTGTGTCCTTGGTTATTCATATAATGCAAGCAAATGACTGCTGGTACTTTGAAAGTAAAGAAAAATAACATTGTTAGACTCTAAACAGCACCAAATCATGTTGTCAGCGATCACCTGTCCGGCTCGTATTTTGGTGCACTGCAAAAAATGATTTTCTTAGATTTTTTGTCTTGTTTCTAGTCCAAATGTCTAAAAATTCGTGAATCAAGAAGCTTTTTCTAGGTAAGCAAAACATAAATGTCTTGTTTTAAGAAATAATCTGCCAATGGGGTAAGGTAAGCAAAGTAATCTTGTTTTTC